>JABJVO010000015.1:3770027-3781521 GCA_026770805.1 Boulengeromyrus knoepffleri | reverse complement strand
GGGGCCACGGAGGGGCGCCCGGGCTGGCGGAGAACGGCGGGGGGAAAGCGGAGGGGATGGTTTTGGGGGGGGGGGACGTGCGGGGGGGGGGGGGGGGGGGGCAGTGGGGGGGCAGCAGCAAGGTTTTTGGTTAACCCTCAGACAAAGGTCACGTGTTAGTAAGCCAATCAGAGGCATTTCTTCGGTTTCCAGTGACTTTATGAGATGTTTGTGTAACCCCCCCCCCCCAGTGAGTGTTTCTGATTTTATTATTCTGTTGATTTCCTGGTGCATTAGCATTACAGTGGCACTGTGGCCATATGCCTCCAGGATTGTGGGTTCGATTCCCAACCCCTAGACCTCCTGGAGTATTTGAGGTCTCTGCATGTCTGTGTAGCTGTCTTCCTGGTACTCTGGCTCACCCCCACGGTTCAAAAGGCATACTGTTGGGCAAACTAGCTGCTCTCGCCTGAGTCTGAGTGCCCTGCATGGACTGGCATCCTGTTTAGGCCGCCGTGTGCTTTGTAGCTCTTTGCCAGGGTCATTGAGACCCTGTTCTGAATGAAGGTGCGGAGGACGGATTGTTTTTCTTATGCCGGTAGTCATGGCGACACTAGCATATACTTAAACAAGTAAATATGGGGAACAATATGTTACAGAATTAATTGTTATGATTTTCACACTGCTGCACTGAACCAGGCAGGGGAGGGTTTGTTCAGGCAGACAGGAGGCTTAGGGTAATTAAAAGGCAACGTGTTTGACAGATAAAGGGACAGAGATTAAGAAATTCACGTAAGACAATGAAATTAACACTCAGTATGACAGCAGGGAGTCTTTGTGTACAGGGGAATTACAGAAATACTAAATAAGTCTGATAACGGCTGAACACCAGAAAAACTCTATAAAGAATCACAATTTCCGGGCTGATTTCAGCCATCTTTCACTAAACTGAGTGTCGCTGTGCTGATGTGCCATCCAGGGATGAGGGGGGTGATCCTTCATTCCTTACCGACCCGGAAGTGCCAGGCTTGTTATAAATGTGCTCCGGTCTCGTCTATTGGAATCTCCTGTCCTGGTTTTGGTTTTGCCTTCTGTTCCCGTTCTCCCAGCCTCTCCTCACCTCCTTCCAGTGTTGCCAATCACCCCACTCCTCTTCCTGCGCAGTTCAGTCCCACATCCCGCCGGTCGCCTGTTTCCTGTGGTTCACTGTGTATCAGACCCAAAAACCTGGAGCGGGAGGGGGGCTTCTAGTCTGGGGTGTTTTGAGCCTGTATTTAGCCAAATCTTGGAGCATTAAAATGTTTGCCGAATATGACGCTACTTCCGTTTTCAGTTTCAACCAGGAAAGCCGACAAAATGAATCCAGGTATGTACCAGAGACTCAGCCTGGAATGAGGAATCTTTGACGGCTGACGGGGCTGTTTCATGTGGGGTCGCTCTCCTCTCCAATCTTCTGCACTTTCAGGAAATGAAGGAAAAGCGTCAAGTTTTCCGTGGTGCCACATTTTGGCTGCAGAGCTTGGCGGGCCTTCAAGGGTGGGGAAACGTGCCGGATCGATTTCTAAAAGTCGCAGCGCGCACACGCACAGGCTTCACGCACAGGCGTCACGCACAGGCGTCACGGACACGCACAGGCGTCACGGACACGCACAGGCTTCACGCACAGGCGTCACGCACAGGCGTCACGCACAGGCATCCCGGACACGCACAGGCGTCACGCACAGGCGTCCCGGACACGCACAGGCGTCACGCACAGGCGTCCCAGACACGCACAGGCGTCACGCACAGGCGTCACGGACACGCACAGGCGTCACGCACAGGCGTCACGCACAGGCGTCCCGGACACGCACAGGCGTCCCGGACACGCACAGGCGTCACGCACAGGCGTCCCGGACACGCAGACATGCTGTCAAACATAAACGCTCACAACCCGCTATTACTTATTGTTGCCAATGAACAACCTCACCCAAGCGCCCCCATCACTACAACCCCCACCTAACTCCAACCTTGGACTTTTGCTCTATTCTTCTCTATCAGAGATAGGCAGGGCGGGGCGCGTGGGGGGGGGGGGTCACGGCTCCACCTCTCACAGTAATGTACAAACGGGCTCTCAATGCTGCTGCCGCGCCTTGCCATACGTGGCTTGACGACGCCGGGGTGACATCGCCCGGTCTTCCAGCACTTTAGAAACCCAAAAGGACTTGGGGGACGAGGTTCAGCCGTCCAGCAGCACCACCCCACCCCCCAACCGGGCTCCAGACGCCGCCCAATCTGCTGAAGGAGCAGGTACAGTGAGCACCGTTATTGGTCAAAGGGTTGCTACAGGTGGCTTGTGTGGAGTGGAGGACAGTTGCCAGTAAAGCTAACTGATGCGTGTTACCCGGGAGTCGGATGACGGCGCCCGTTTGCCCTTGGGTTTCATGTTGTCAGTGGTGTAGGTGACGCCGTTTACCGTATCAATGGCAAGACGCCTTTCCCGGCTGCCCTTTCGGGCTGAGGTTTCATCTTCACGTCCCGCCGCGTAATGCCCGTGCCCGTTCGCTGAAGAGAGGACCCCCCCCCCCCCCCGTGTCTGTCCGGCGTCTGCCAGTGCGGAAATAAGGCGGCAGTTTCTTGAAACAGTCAAGGATGCATCATGGGTACCTGGCTGTGCAGAATCGCCTTGTTTCTAGTTGAACCGGACGCCGGTTTAACAGGTTGCCTGAATTGCGTGGCAGTACGTCAGCCAGAAAAACCAGCGCATCCACACGTGGGGGTGGGTGTCGTCTTACGCCCAGAATGACATTTTTTTTCCCCCTGTGCCGTCACAAATTGGGCAACATATTCGTAGCCGGCAGCTGACTCCCCAAACCTTGCGCCTTCTCGTATACACCTGGAATATCTAGATCGGATTGCGTATATAATCGATATCTTTGTCCGAAACAGAAAACACTGTATTAATAGCATAAATATTTAGAATTTGTTGAATGTTTTGAGCTGTATCAAATTCAATGCAAACATGATCCCAGGGTGATCGTGACTTGGCTGGAGTAAAGGTGAGTGTAGGGTGATAGAAGGAAAGAGTGACATTATCCAGCTAAATGTGAGCTGACTTTGATTAGCAAGCTAACCGGGACGTTAGCTTGCCTTTGCAGACAGCTCCGTTATCACAGTTCTCCCAGGATTGTTTTTCCAAAGGTTTGAGGCAAAAAAAGGATCCCTGTATCCCCAGCATCACACCTGTCTGTGCTTCAGAGGATACAGACTCCACAGACCGGTCTTACGAATGCAGGCCCCAGTCGGTCAGTCAGCAGGCAATCAGCTACAAATCCAGACAAGACAGAGTTTACAGATTCTGATATCTTGCAAGAGGAAAGTTATTAGGACGCCGCTACTGGCAACAAAAACTTTTTGTGGCCCTGGAAATACAAATAATCTGGTTACGGATGTTTTGCTCGTTGTCTCAAAGACTTCAGTGAATTGGTAGCTAAAGTGCATTTGTAGCTTTTGTGTTTGTGTACAATTTTCTTGATTTATTTAGTATCCATCTGGCTGGGATAGCTGGTATCTGGTAACTACTTAGCTGTTTGTCCTAAAGGTGGTTCCAAGACTGTTTCACATTCTGTAAAACATTAACCGAGAGGCTTGTCGTCTGCTGCCTAAGCACCTCAAGCATGTGACGGGGGTTCAAGCTAGCCCTTATAACGTAATGTTTAACGCTAACCATAAAACACGCTTTTATTATTGGGTTTTATACAGTGGTAAACCAATAGTGCTCAAAGTGGTATCGGTCCTGTTGCAGAGAAAGCAGCTCTGTTCCCGTTTGTCCACAGATTGAAATGGATTCATGGTTTTAGTCACGTGATTTTATCCAAGTTAAATGGTTTTAGTCACGTGATTTTATCCGAGTTGCACTGGGTGGCTCCTTTTGAGTCACCATTGCCAACATCTCCTGGTTATGTGTGATTTTCTATTTCATTTCTCCAATCTGGCAGTTTCTCTTCTTCTAGCTGTTTCCTTCACTTGTAATAATGAGTGAAACAATAGGACTTTACTAACAAACACAGCTAACCCATGTTTCTGGATCGATTATCATTCGCAAAATACTCTGCTAATCAGCTTATTAGTGAATCAAGCAGCATTTGGTATAAATGAAAAGAGAAAGTTGTCATTTAATACTTTTTAATACTACCTCCCAGTGTTTCTGTACTGGTTTTGTTCCTGGTGCCACATTCCTCAGACTACTCAGTGGTCACTGGGTATTGCTTTATGTGTTTTGTAATCACGGGGGGGCAACAGACCCCACTACACACTTCCACAAGCATCTTAATACTTAATAAGTAACTTAATAATCAAGGCTCAGAATTGGTTTCCAGGTTTTTAACTGTTCCCTCGTCAACATTACACGAATTTTTCTGCTTTCTTCTTGTCTGACTCCTCCAGGCACAACTCAGTTACCATTGTTGGAAGTTATATTTACAGTGAAGTCGTGTGTTTTTCTTTTGATTATTATCAGTAACACTCCCTGCTGCCTTGGTGACAACCGATTAAATTGGCAGGGGATGGTCCGAAAAGCGCTGAGAGCCCAAGCTGCCCGGCCGGGCCACCATGTCGTCACGCTGCACAAGTTCTGGGAAGTTCCGCATCGCCATGCGTATCTTCTGTGAAAAAATCTCACTATTGCAGGGTATCTTTAAGCGTGACGGTGTGACACCTGCGTAATCATTTACCTACATGGCGCACTACGGCTGAAGTGCTAGTTAGGGAAATGCTGATTCACTCCCAGACTCACTCTGGCTCTGCAGCTGGGGAGTCGGTGAACGTGATGCATGTGGTGAGCGCGGGTGGGGTTTTCTGCGAGTTTGCTGTTACCGCTGCCTCAGCACAAACACGGAGCGCCGGTGACCTTTACCCAAGGCTAACAGGAACTCAGAACTCAGGGGCGAAAGGGGTTACTGGCTCACCGTGGCTTTCACTGTCTTTTTGCTCAGGTAAAAATAAATGCATGAATACATAAACCTTAAATGTTATCGTTTTCAGGGATTTCGTGCAAGGCTGAATCGGATTGTTGGCCTAGCGTTCCTTTGTATATCAACCTTTTACGTCTGATATATTTTGAAAGTACTGGGAAGTATTTGATTTGCAAAAATTATAATAACTAATAATTAATTTAATTAAATACAAAGTGTATATGCAAATCATGACTCTTTGCCAATTTTGTAATATCTTAAGAGTTATGGGGATGACTTGGTGATTTTCTTACCAAAAAGGACACAAATAAGGACGTAACAGAGATGTTATCAAATCCAAAAGAACAACCAAAGAACATACAAATTAATACTAATTTAGCTAAATCCTTAATTTCCTAAGCAGAATTTTTGGATTATAGAAAGACTGATTAATAATTTGCTACGTGGTTTAATTATTAACCAAGAATTTGTCTGAATTTGTTTGAAGGTACACTTAGCTAGAAGTGTAGGTGGCCACAACACTAAAGATTTAATGTTTTTAAGACATAAAACAGTTACATGAACTGAAATTCTTTATAGATTCGTACACAGTAACTCATAATTTATTAGCCAAGTAAAGATAGGTAACCAAGTTAAACAGTAGATGATGTGCACCTTTATAAGTTTCATGGGTCGACTTGCAGAGTTTTATAAGTAACTTAAGGAGGTTAACGTTTGAGATGAGGCTGGAGTGAACGACTGGAGGAGCAGCGTGGTGTGCAGCTGGCGGAGAGGACTGGGCTTCCGGTCAGCTGGTGTAGGCAGACGGGGGCTCGGCTGCGTCTGCACGGCCGCCGTGCAGCAGGTACTGCTCATCTGCGCAGGAGGGCAGAGCAGCTGCGGTCTCGCTCTCGCAGTGAGCGAGTTTGTGTTTCAGAGGGATGTTATAATCATATCCTTTATGAACAGTATACAACTTTAAAAACATGTAGGGTCCAATAAAACTATTTCATGTATTATTATTATTATTATTATTATTACTAATTATTATTATTGTTGTTGTTATTGTTACTATTATTATTAGTAGTAGTAATCTATTAAATTTTACTTAATTCATTCATTGGAGTAAATATATTTATTCCCATTTTCGAGTGTTAGCGCAAGGTCCAAATTCTCGTAGCGCCCCAATCCTGTCCTGACGTTGAATACCTCAGCTGGCTTCTCCTGCGTCCTCTCCTTGGGTTCGAGTGCTGTGGGGGGGGAGTGTTTGCCCTCGCTAAGTGTCTGCCACTTTGTCTTCTGGCGTTGACGTGTCTTAGGGCCTCTCCGGTGCCCTTAAAGGGTTCGAGTGCTGTGGGGCGATTCTGTACCCTTTTGTTAAGTGAACGTCACTTTGTGCCACTGATGCTCTAATGTCAGCTGACTCCTCGTTGGCCCCCCCTGACAGGTATTCGCTGCTTCTGCTCCATAAAGACAGATTCTCCTTCCATTTCCAAACGTGCACGTCCTCCGCTCTCCTTACCCGCATCATCTGGGTGGCTAATCTTCCGCGAACCGGCCTTGGATGCTCCCGAAAGGCCGAGAGAATCGAAGTGAATAAGTAAAACGAGCAGTAAAACACAGTAAGACGTAAAAGAGGAAGAAATTTAATGCTCCGCGTTTTAGGCTCCACCCACCCTCTCAGGTTGAGTCAGTATTAAAATGGCAGCCCCCCCCCCCCCCACTGCTCTCCAAAATGAGGCTTTCTGAAAATCCATTCGGCACACTCGGACAAGTCGAGGGGCAGGTTACGGCCGCCGGGTTACGGGAGGTGTTTGGCTCCCCACCCCCTGTGTGTGTGTGTGAGCGCGCGCGCGTGTGTCATCCGGCAGAGCGAGCCGTGTGCTTTTCCGACGCAGGAGCTCTCAGCGCGGAGCGGGAGCCTCCCAGGTATAATGTACCTGCCCCCGCATATGCTGCCCCACGGCCGGATCTCTGGAGAAGGTACGTCTCTCGCCAAGCCGAGGTGGTGTGGTCTGGATGCCTCCGTCTCTCGGCATGGACATAGCGCTAGTGCTCTCTTGTATTTTTTATACTTTTCTTTGTAGTCGCCCATCTTTCAGCAGGTCATTTTGGACTTTCCGGTCAATCGCATCTTCAGCTGCTTACGTAAACCTCTGTTATGCAGTTATCTGACTTTAAAATGCCGATAATTACCCCGAATTACACCTAGCTTTGAAACTGTTATTACTCTCTGTCTTTAAGCGTTTTAGAGGCAGAAGCTTTAAATAATAATTAAATTAAATAAGCTTACAGCGCTTGAACTGGGGTTCATGGCTGTGTCATTACTTATTTGATAAATGCAGGCAAATACAAAGATGAGACCTCCAGTGCCCTTTGACCTCTCTGTTGAATGCAGGTGATTGGCTGACCAGGAGATCCTCAGTCACATAGTTTGTTTGGTGTCTTTACATTTTGCCCAGATGGCTTTAGGGAGTTATTTTGACTTAGACATAACTGCTCCTTAGTATGCCAGTTTATTTGTATTAAAATCATGTAAAATATGATTGTATAACCATTTTTATTGCCATATTTGTGAAATAGTGTAGATAAAGAAGGTCTTTATGGCGATGTGTCTGTCAGAGGCAGTATTAAGCAGAGAGGAAACGTAGGAATTTTTTTGGGAAAAGGAGATTGCGGGTTTGTTACAGGTTGTTCAATGTCACGTTGGCATGAATCGGAGCCTTTGTCTCCCCCCCGTTTTGCAGATTGCTCCTTATCAGCTGCGTGCCGTTTTCGGTACTATGCTGAGTGCAGCTCTGGGGACGGTGACGTGTCCCTTCACCCTGTCCCTTTGCTCCTGCCTCCGCTGTCGCTTTCATTTGTAACTGGGGGCGCGGAATGAACGTCTATTCAAGAATGTCCTTAAAACAAAACTCTTTAAAGAGATCTGATGTCGTTCTCATTTTTGTTAGGGTTTTATAATTCGTGCGTTTTGCCGCAGAGTGGTGTGAATGGAAGGTGAATTTGCTAAATGTCTGTTTTTTCCAAGTTCCTGGAAACATGCCAGGAGTGTATACTGCTTACGTCGTAAGGGGCGTAGCTGAAAAGCCAAAGAAAATGGGGTATATGCTCTTTTCTATTTACCTACTTAAATCTTCAGTAGAAAGTAAAGGTACTTGCTTTTCACCTTAGCTGGTAATGATGTGTTCTAGAATCTTCTAAACCCCACATAAGTTCCTCCTGGCCCCTACTGCCGTTAATCTCCATTGCGCTGCACGGTCTCGTCACGGATCCTTCCGGCTCTTTCTGCTGCAAACCTGTGTGCCGTAAGCTGGTGAGGGAGGCCTTGATTTCGGCGGCCCTGCGTTAATCATCCACCCGGCAGCGCCGCGGCCGCTAATCCGTACCAGGCACACATTAGCGTGAAGGTCAGCATGTTCTCGGGAAGGTGGGCACTGCCGGTCAGCCGGGGGATGAGTAAACCATGCCTGCGTGTCCTCATGCGTCTTCCCACATGCCTCGGCGGCCCAGAGAGCCACGCCATTTTACTTGAAACAGCCAATCAGGAATGACCGTGTGACGGGTCTCAGCTGTTGCTCTGTGGAGTAGAACGGAGGCCCATGGGGTTCCTGGATGCAAACGTGTGACCGCAGCGCTCCGCGACCTCCAGCCGTCTGTCCCAGAGCCATTCTGGAAGCCCAGTGAGGTCGAGAGCCCGGAATGTTCTCTGCCAGGACTCGACCTGCTGCTGTGGGTCGTACTTCTTCGTCGTTCGAATTAGAATTTGGTGATCAGTGGTCATTGTTGACACACCACAGCACACAGTGCACAACAACGAAATGTGTCCTCTGCATTTAACCCATATGTGACATAGCAGGGGGCAGCTAATTCAGCGCCCGGGGAGCAGGGCTTGGGGGCGGTGCCTTGCTTAGGGTACCTCAGTGGTGCCTTGCTGGTCAGGGATTTGGACCAGCAAGCTTTCGATTACAAGTGCGCTTCCCTAACCATCAAGCCACCACTGCCGTCATAGTTAGTTCTCTGTCCTGGCTGTGTGTCCCGAACAAAGGATATTTTGCTGCTGCTTTTAATTTGCATTGACTCGACCTGAACGTAAACTTCCTATGATGTGAAACATCAACAAATCAATTTCTGTTTTCTTTTAGGTTATTACTGTTGTCATTAACAAACTGGAAATCATTGCCGCTGCCATATCATGCCGTGACTGAATCTGGGGGGGTGAGATGCTGGTGGAGGGTGAATGAGAGAATAAGGACTCAGGGACAGCACACTGAGAGAAATTTGAATGATTCTCAGTATTAAATGCACTTGGGGGAATATTTGTTTGCTTGTTTGGTCTCTGGCCTGCCTTCATCATTATCACTCATGTCCGGCAATTTAGACACTTGTTGACCTGAACTGTAGACTTGAAGAGACAGAATCAAGTAAAGCAGTAAGAGTTTGGTATCTTATTACTGACGTTTCGAACTTCAGGTCTTTGAGGGAAAGTGTTCGCCCGTGGGTTTTAATCCAGTCCCCCCAATGTGATAAAAATGGGATATTTTAATGTCTTGGGTCGGCCTCTAACCCACAGCGACGTCGGAAAGGCCGGCTGTCGTCCTCTGGTCACTCCGAAGGCCTCGTCGCCTTTCGGGATCAGGGATTACCGAGGAGGGATGGAGGGATATCGGATCACAGGCAGCTTCCCGTTGGCATGGCGCCGTCGCCTGGCAACGCATCTGCTTTATCATAACCCCCCCCCCCACACACACATAAACACACACACACTTTGCCAAAGTCCAGCTGGCCTTTCAGCCTAATGACAGCCTCCTCCTATCTATATATTCATCTGACGGGGGCATTAATTCTGGGGGCATCTGCGTTACCATAATCTGTAGGAAGTCTTTTTTTCAAATATAAACCACTTGTGGTTTTATGTAACTCCCAGGTTTATAAATCAGAGCTGGGGGAGCGGTGGTCTGTACGCGGTGGTCAGTGGCTGTTTAGTCAGCTGACTGCTTGGTGGATCTGGTTTGCCACTGGTCACATGACCTCGGCAACTTTTTTTCTTGTTTTTGTTGTTTGCGCCTGTGCGTGTTTCGGAGCAGTAAGACGGGTCAAGGCCGAAAGAAACGCAGCACAGAGCAGCAAAATAAGGCTATAAAAGCAGTAATAACTGATAAAATGGAGCCACGCGAGGAAATATGCTTTTTTATGGATGGCGCTTCACACTTGCTGGGAATTGCGTGGTATGTGAACAGAAAGAAACGTAGATGCATTTAGATTAATTATTAACCCAGCTGGAAGGTGGAGCCCTTCTGGGTGGGGGATTCAGTAACCTTTATTATACCAGAGATTAAGGGCTTTCCTGATGAGGCACCATGATTTGTGTGCATCGCTACGAAGAAGCTTAACTGCCAAAATGCCATCTTATCTTACTTTTATAGTGTCTTGTCAATTGATTGTAAAATCTGGCTTTTTCCTCTACGGTCTCTCATGTGGGTTGTGTGTTTTCCAAACTATCCATCCATCCATATTCAGTAAGCACTTGTCCTAATCACTGTTGCGGGGGGTCTGGAGCCTGCCCCGGAGGCTACGGGTGCAAGGCAGGGAACAACCCAGAATGGGACACCAAGCCGTTGCATTATGAATTAAAAAGATAACATTGGGTTATAGTTCACATAAAAGGTGTTAAACATCTTCCAAAATAATTGTTTGTCATGAAATTGATCTTAAACATAGTTTAAGTTTAGTTTAAGTGTTATATATTACATATTATATATTATAAACATGTCCATACCTACCACTGAGGACACCAAGGTCAAGTCCTCAGGATTTTTTTTGGCAACTCCAATAACCACAATCCATTACGGGGCACACCTAGGAAGATCTAACACGTTTGGTATTTTAAAAATCCTGGCTACAGCCCTGGTTGTAAAGTATAAATGGAATCTTATGCATGTCCGTGACACAGTCATTATGATGTACAGTATGTAGAACTTTATCATCCATGTTCTAACTGTCATCTGCTTGAATAACTTCTCCAGGACCAAGAACAAATTAGATGGTTTTGGCATAATGACAGCAGAAGACACTGCCACTACAACCACGATGAGTAACCCGACCCCGTCCAGCGCCCACCACAAGCCAGCCCCTGTGCCCGAGAGCGTGGCTGGAGCTGTCAACGAGAGCGCCCTGTTAGCCCTAATGGAGCGCACAGGCTACGGCATGGTCCAGGAGAATGGTCAGCGCAAGTACGGACCACCGCCCGGGTGGGAGGGGCCCTCGCCCCCAAGGGGCTGCGAGATTTTTGTAGGCAAGATCCCGCGGGACGTGTACGAGGACGAGCTGGTCCCCGTGTTCGAGATGGTGGGTCGGATCTACGAGATGCGCCTGATGATGGACTTCGACGGGAAGAACCGCGGCTACGCCTTCGTGACGTACACGCAGAAGCACGAGGCCAAGCGGGCCGTGCGGGAGCTCAACAACTACGAGATCCGGCCCGGCCGCCTGCTGGGCGTCTGCAGCAGTGTGGACAACTGCCGCCTCTTCATCGGGGGCATCCCCAAGACCAAGAAGCGCGAGGAGATCTTGGAGGAGGTCTCCAA
>JABJVO010000015.1:3735343-3769843 GCA_026770805.1 Boulengeromyrus knoepffleri | reverse complement strand
ATCGACGTGGACGAGGATGTCATGGAGACCGTCAAGATCCTGTACGTGCGCAACCTCATGATCGAGACGTCCGAGGACACGCTGCGCAAGATCTTCAGCCAGTTCAACCCGGGTTGCGTGGAGCGCGTCAAGAAGATCCGCGACTACGCCTTCGTGCACTTCACCAGCCGTGATGATGCCGTCCTCGCCATGGATCATCTCAACGGCTCTGAAATAGAAGGCTCCTGCATAGAGGTGACGCTAGCCAAGCCTGTGGACAAGGAGCAGTACACGCGCTACCAAAAGGCGGCCAAGGGGGCGGCGCCCATTCCTGAGACCACCCAGACCAGCTATGTTTACCAGTGCGACCCTTACACGCTGACCTACTATGGATATCCCTACAATGCACTGATAGGACCCAACAGGGACTACTTTGTGAAAGGTTAGATTTCTCTTGTTAAGTACGGGTTCTGTTGCTGGACTGGTCTTCTCTCATTAACCGGCTTTGCTCATTTTCTGCTGACTGTTTAACTATGATTATGTACTGATGAAAGTTAGCTACTGCATGTCGTAAACTTCTATTCGATCAGAGCATTTACCGCAATTCCAATATCAGTTATTAATATTGCACTTGTGAAATGATTCCAATCAATCAGCTACAGGAGCAGAATATGTCATTTAAGATCCATTCTCCTGGAAATATCGGCATAATGGCTTCTAAGTTCCCATTGCACAAGATTCCTGTCTTGTCATTGCCCACATTGTTGGATGTTTTGGCTAAGTTATGATTAGGATTTAGCATCTTTAGTGCCTTTTTACAGTATTTTCTGATATGGAATATGGAAAAATGTTCTGAGGGCAGAATGAAAAATGGTTATCTCTCTGAAGCAATCCAAGGTCCAAGCAACTACAGGAGGCGGCGCCGAGACATCTGATTGGTGGGTCCCACCTCCTGTAGTTCCTTGGACCCACCTCCTTTACAATCTGATTGGTTATCGCTCTGAACCAATCATTTTTCATTCTCCCCCAGAACATTCTTGTGTAAGTAAAACTCCCATAAGCATGATTTTAGTGTTAACGATCATTAATTTCATAGTGAAATGTGCCATGAAATTACGGCCTTGTCCTTGAGACTTCCATCAGTCCAGTGGATTTACAGGGTCCAGCATTCCAGGGAAATTGGGACAGCAGAATTTTCTGGCAGGAATTAGCACATGAGAGTGGAATCAGCTGAACGAGCTTTACTGTGACTCCCAGAAAGGACGTGTCATGTGACCAGGACCCCCCCACAATTATCTCATTATTATTTCAAGCAGGTACCGTAAGAGGCCGGGGGCGCACGATCGCTGGGAGTAGGGCCCCAGGGTCACGGGGCTCCTACCTGGGGGGGTATTCAGCTGGGCGAGGCATCTACAGCCGATACCATGAAGGGAAAGCCAAGCTGCAGGAGAAGCCGTACGAGCTGGTGCCCAGCCTGGAGCTGGCCGCGGTGAATCCCGTGGGCATCAAACCGTGCCCGAGTCAGTGTGAGCCACCATACTCCTCCTCGCTCTCTTCCTCATGCCTCCCTCTCTGCTCCGCTACTTCGCCCCCCCCCACTTTATTCCACTAACTGTCTCCTGTCCCCTTCTGGAAACCTTTGCTTTCCATCGACGGGGTCACGTAGCAGGCCGCTGCCACCGTCGGCACGACGTGCCCGGCTAGCATGCCAGAGGGGAGACCGTGGCGTCAGAGCGCACCGAGCGTTAGCTTGGCATAACTCGCGCTTGGACGGCGGAGAATTAGGTCATGTTTGCCCCTTGACAGCCGAATTAGTCCGACTGAAAGTCGCGGCCGATGAAGCGCAGGGTCACCGTCATCAGCCCCTATTGTTCACTCCGCTTTCTTGTCTGAGGGCGACACGCTAACGCTAGTCCCTTGACCTTTAAAGAGCATTTCGTTTATCATGTGCGAGAGGTCTAGCTCGGCCCAATGGGAACAATGGCCTAAATACACACACTGCTGAATGTGTTAATCTTGGAGCAGTTTTCCCTTTTAATCTGAATCACACTGAACAAATCTGGGGGGCTGTTGAAGCCTTTTGTGTTCCTCTCTCTCTCTCTCACTCTCTCTCTCTCTCTCTCTGGGGGTTGGGGGCGCGGGGAATCAGTGTGTATGGGTAACGGGAGCGGACTTCCGTACATTCGTACAATTAATCATCTCATATGACACAAACAACTGCCTTTGCTCACTCTTGCAGCCAAACTTCCTTCTAATCCTGTGGCCGTAACGGCGTCTAAATATACTTCTTTTTCATGTTTGTTTTAAAAATGTTACAAACAAGTGATTTTATTTCTAGCAAATAAAACACAAAATGTTTGTGTGAAAGTTTTCTTCATGCATTCACGGCACCAAGGATTCACAGGAAGATGAGGATTAGACAATATAAGGTCTGGTGTATAATATATAACAGGTCATCATATGGGAAGGTTGTGTGTATGGATATGTATTAATGTCACTATGCAACACACTTGGAAGTCTAGACACATTAACTAACATCAGGAAGAGTTATGGTGGATGTTATATCCAGAATCGTAGTGCTACTGCAGATTTGCAAATTAATTTAATGTTGTTTCCAGATTTACAATTACGAATGCAAAATATGGAAAAGTTCATTCCAGTTGCGCTGAAACATTACGATATTTGTACAAGATCATTTACCTGTCGGCTAAAACTTGGTGCAGTGAATGGAGTGAAGCCTTAACCTGAGTGACTGGGACGGTGTGCACGTGTGGGCACCTGTGTGAAGTCATGGCGCCCCCTAGTGAGTCCTGAGGTCGGCAGCTCACCTCTGCTGACCCCCTGTCGGCACACATCTCCCCATAGTGGCCCTCCCCACGCTGGCTGGCCAGTACCCCATCTTCTCCACGGGTCACCCCACCAAGCTGATGGAGGACGGGAAGATGCACGCGGTGGAGCACCTCATCAACCCCCTGAGCATCCAGCAGGACCCTGCGGTGGCCGCCCCCACCGCCGCCGTCCTCCCCGCCGTCTCCACCCCTCCCCCGTTTCAGGTCAGCCCTGTCTTTCCACCTCAATCCATTTCCTGTCCTGACAGATGAATCCTGGCGGAAAATTAAACGCTAAATGTTTCTGTTTTCCGTGCTGCTTTTGCACGAAGGGCCGATCGTGAAGGAAGCCAGTCACCCCGTCCTCTGTGGTATCCCATGTAAACAAGGGCCTGTTTTTACAAGTGGCCTGCATGATGTTGTGTTTTCACGTGAGAGCTTGTCACGGGGAGCTGTGTAAAGGAGCTCCGATGTCCGGGATGGTCTGTTCTGATGCAGCACCGGAGCCACGGAGCATTGACAACATACTACACATTATACTTTATTCACCCTGTATGTAAAGCATGCTAGCAGTTTTTTTCTGGGTGATACAGCTGTGTGTGGCACAGTGCTCAGACATACGGCATAAAATATACATAAAAATGTGTGTAAAGTGCAGTTTCATAGAACGTTCAGTAATGCTAATGGACTGACATGAATGAGCCATGAACACATTTAAAAGTTAACAGAAACCACAGTTCCTGTTGGAGGTCATGTCTTCCTACTCTCTTCTTCCTCCTCCACCTCTCTTTCTTGATCTCCATTCCCTCCCCATGGTGCATTAGCGATGCGGTTAACGTTGTACTTATCAGTGTGACATGAATGAGCCATGAACACGATTTAAAAGTTAACAGAAGCTGCAGTTCCTGTCGGAGGCAGGGTTGCCAGCTCTCACGCATCCGGCGTGACACTCACGCGTTCAGACTCACGCTCACGCATTAAATCTTACGGCAAATCGATATAATTTCATTCTTAAACTTAAAATTAGCCACATCAAAAGCTTTGGGGTAGTTTGCAAACCTTACAGGGTATTTACAAGGTAATAAAACTGTTACATACATGTAAATGCGTGTGCATGTGTGTGCGGACTTGTCTGGAATTGATAATCTCACTCCGGCCAGCTGACGGAAGTTGGCAGGCCAGTGGAGGTCATGTGACTTGCTCCTTCACCCCCCCCTCTGTGTACGCCCACAGGGTCGCCCAATCACTCCGGTGTACGCCATGGCGCCCAACGTGCAGCGCCTCCCGGCAGTGGCCGGCCTTTACGGCGCCGGCTACGGGGCCAGCTACCTGCCCATCGCGGCCCCGGCCAGCACCGCTACGCTGGCAGCCCTGCAGAAGAACGCCGCCGTGGCTGCCGCCTACGGGGGCTACGCCGGCTACGTGCCGCAGGCTTTCCCAGCCACGGCGTTCCAGGTGCCGCTCCACGACGTCTACCAGACGTACTGAAGGAGCCGCCCTGCGCTCTCCGGACAGGGAGTAAACCGAAGGAAAGAACGCGTATTTATGAAGAGCCAGTGCCGTTTTCACGAGTCCCAGCTAGCTAGCCGACGGAACCCAGGAGTGTCGTTTGACAGAATTTCAAGTGCATTAAACCTCCGTGGCTAAAGAATATATTAAATATATTAAAAAAAACAAAATAGAAAGAATATATTTTAAAAAACGAACAGTATATTTTACAAAATGTTTGTGAGTTTAACAGCTACTCAGAGAATTTTATTAGATGCTGTACTACATTATTTTGTATTTTGTAGAACACTTATTGCTTCCGTCCGTATATTTTACCTCTGCAACTTAAAAGAGCGTTTGAATTTCATTTATTATTATTTCATTGTTTTTTCTGGTATTTTTGGTATTATTGATACTTGTGTTTATTTGTGTCCTGCTGGCAAACCACTGTGCCACTTTTTTTTTGTTTTTTTTTAAAGGACTGGTGCATTTAGTTCAGCTTGGACTTTCCTCTCACGTGACCTTTCACCTCAAAAAGCAACATGAGAGTAATCAGACGGCAATAAGAAAAGCAAAAAAAATTAACTTTCCAAACCAAATGCAGAACCTGCCGCTGAAGCATTATCCGAATGTACTGAAGCACCAGCAACTGGCAGGTTGGTGTCCACTGGGGCTGTAACTCTGCGACTGACAGGTTGTGATTGTGGCCTTCATGTCTCAAACCTGAAATGTGGTTTCCTGGGAGACGAGGCTATGGAGAAGATGCAATGAAAAAAACATGGTAGCAGTCTGGACTGTCCTCATCCATTCAAGTCAAGTTCGAGATTTGATCAGATGTAGCAACTCCGTTTTGGTTCTAGGTACTTATTTCCCACAGGAAACGGAATGATTAATATTCTTTTTCTTTTCTACACTACACCCCGTGAAGAAAAGCTTCCATCTTCTGAGGTTTCCCAACAAAACACAGGATTGAAGACACATTTGCATTTTATTGAGTAGTTTGGGTGCCGTTTGACATTGCTGCTTTTCCTCATAGCTGCTTTTATGAAGAATGCATGACATTGTTCTGCTGAACAGTCCTGTCTCTTCAGAAGATGCACCTGTCAAGCTTACAAAATGATTCAGACCTCTCTCCTCACTTCCAGGAGCCCATGTCTTACGTGTAAAACCCAGCCAAACAGTTTAGTCAGCCTCTGGAGACTGATCATGCCTTAATTTGCCTTAATCTTGCAAGTAGATTGGTCTCTCCATCGCCTCTGAAGTTGGGTTTGGGTAGACGGCCCTTGGCTTAGCAAGTGAGAGAGGGCTGTCTTGTGTGTGAGCTTGCAAAAGACTTACAATATACATGTCTTAGATTCATCAAAACGAAAATCTGACTCAGTCCCTGTAAAATTCAGAGCTGTAAGAAGCAGGTTGTCTTTTGTGGCATTTCTTAAGCTACTGCAGACTTTGTAGATACTAATATCCCTGAACCTCTAAAAACAATTATTTAAGACTTAAAGTCGTCAGCAAGAAGTGCTTAAGTTGAAATAGGCTTTTTTTGTGGCGTGTTGTTCCAGTTCATTACAGTAGGCCTTCAGTCTTTTTGTATATGCTTTGATACTTGCTTTTAGTGTAAAGGTCTTTCGCCTGACGCACACCTGTTTTATTTTAGTTTTTGTGACCTTTGTTTTTTCTTTCACTAGTAACCTCTGTCTTGGCCCCACGTTAATACGCCGTGCTGATCTTTTTTATCGAGGTTGGGGAGTGACACCACAATGCAAAGCAGACAGTTAAGCGGGTGTTTGACGAGCTAGTGGTGCTTACTGTGTGAGCTTAGACCCAGCAGCGGGCAGTCACTGTGTTCCGGCATGTTTTGTGTGGCGTTGCCTTGACCGAGTAGGAACTTTGATACTTGCACAATGTTTGTTTCTTGTTTGGCCTGTTTAAAGGCTAATTTTATAACGTTTGGGAAATGTCAATGAACGGTTCCTTCACAACACTCTATTACAACAAAAGTTAGGACATATTTAATATATTCAGTGCACAAGTTTTATATGAGACTTAGAGAGAGAGAGAAAAAGCAGTATAATATATTTAAAAGGTAAAATGTTTTCTTTTATGTCTTTTTTAACTGTAACCTTGACAACTTGTTTTTTTGCCAAAGCATCCAATACGAAGAGAACACTTAGCAAGAGCTGATATTTTCCAAGAACTGATATTTTGTGTTTTACAAGCTGAAGAAAAAAACAAACAAAAAATGGAAACACACTAAGTGAGTTGAGTGAAGGCATTGATTGTAATCATGAGAAGCAGGCCAGGGACTGACACCCTGAGGGTCTTTCCGCGTCCCTGGGGAGGTCCTGTTGGACCTTTCTGCGAGGCACTTTGACCTGAATAGCAACAATGAAACACACAGCTGTGTAAACGGGTAAAGCTGTACATTGCTTTGGAGTAAAAAACGTTAAGTAGACAGAAAGAAACGTTAAGTAGACAGAAAGAGCGTTGGTACTGCTGGGAGATGCCGATGTGCACGCCACAACTCCCATTTCACTGTCGCCTCAGAGGTGGCTTTCAACTTCAAGCAGATGTTCTGAGCGATGTAAACGAACAAGACATGTATGGTCCATGAAATATTACTTAAGTGCAAACGTTTAGCGTGCCTTCTGCCAAAAAGTGCTCTAATTCCATAGGCCTCTAACCCTGTTTTTTGTTTTTGTTTCGACGTTTTAGCGTGCTTGTGCAGAATTGCTGTCTTTATAGTTTTATGTAGTTAATAAAGCATTTTTTTGGAAAGGAAAACGCCCCCGCCTCCTGCCTTTGTACGCACCTGAGCCGACCGCAGCCTCGCGGTGGTTATGCCGTACCACCTGAGCGACCGTCGCTAACCGTCGTTACGGGGCGCGCGATGGAAACGCTCCCGATGTGACCTCACAGTGGTGCAGCGAGCCGCCGTCTCCTGGCGGCGATCCAGTCATGCTGTTGTGGTATTTAAGGATGATACAGATGCAGACTGTGCGGCATTCAGCAACACAACGGAGCGGCGCTACAGAGAGAATTCAGATCAGTTGTACACCCACGCACACCCACACACACACACAGAGTGCTGAAAAAAAAGAAAAAGTTAATTGACCAACGAAAATCATGTTTGAAGCTATTTTTCTGGGCAAGAAGTGTATATTTGCTCAGAAAATTAACATTATGCAACATCAGAAACTGTACTGATAGACGGAAATACTATAAAAAGGAACACAAATTGTTTCAGTTCTCCAAAAAAGTTGCGTAGTATCTTGTTGGATGGCTACCAGCACTCCACTTGGGTTCCCAAATCGATCCTCAGGGACATTGGATCTATACGTTAAAATTCACCACTAGCTCATTCCACCATCTAGCAATAGCAATATTATTAACACTGGTATGAAAGTGGTAAAGGTTACATGTTATTAAATGTTGGCGTCAGAAAGCCACAGTAAATGCATACGAGGGGAAACAATAAGCAATAACTCCTGTGAAAATTGTAGGAGAATATTAAACTCTGGAGGACCAAGGTAAACAGGCCACAAATCCTACTGGGACACGCTAAGGTTACTGAAATGAGGAGCTGGAATGTATGCATCATGTGACTGAGGGACTGACCCAATCAGGTTCTGGTTAATGGGGTGACAGTGTCAGCGTCTTCATTATAAACCAGGACACAGCCTGTGTCATTGTTTTATTCAATGAATGCGGTTTGCGGAGCTGTGCTACGATAAAGCGACAGATTAGCAGTTCTGCCGCATGCCTTATGGCCTTTTATAAACTCCACGAGCCGACGCAGAAAAATACATTATTGATGCGCATTTGCAGCACACGCAGATAGTCTTACATCTCGAACCCCTCTGAAAGACAAAGCTGACCATTAACAATTTACTGGGCACTTTTGAACAGAAAATATTCTGAGCTTTGAACCTCGGAGGGCCGCCATTGCTGTCCACACTGGGCATCTTGTTTCCAGCAGGAGACGTGGCTGGTGATCACCTCCATGATTGTTTTACTGGGTTTTACTTTACAGGGAAGCAGCAGCACCCAGGAGACAAACAAAGATCAGCTTGTCCACCCCGCTGCGATTGAGGGCAGCGACAACATGACGTTCCTTTCAAATTATTTAAAATGCTGCCAAGCCATCAGATATTTTTTCACACTATTATATTCATATGTGGGGTCTGGCTTGTGGCTCAGTGGGTTAGGACACTGTGCCTGTGATCAGAAGGTCGCCAGTTCAAATCCCAGGCTCTGAAGTATGATGTCACCATTGACCCTTAACCCCAATTGTTCCAGGGACTGTCTGACCCTGGTTTATCAGTCGATTATCACAACGGACAAAGGCGTCTACTAAATATATACAATGTAAATATTCTGCAGAAGCACTGTCAGATGTGTCTAGAAGTAAAGTGTCTATACATTCTATTTGTGAGTCATAGATAAATAAAATGAGGCTGATGATAACGCGTTATGGGGCTTTGCCTATGACCAGAATGCTCATGAGGAAGACCATGATGAAGAAGATCCACATGAAGAACCGGTCCATGACTTTGGCCACCTTCTTCCACTCCGCTCCCTTGGCACAGGTGGCTTTCTGCTCGCGGAAACAGTTGGCAATGTACTCAACGTTCCTCATGATCTTGGTGTGGCCGGTGCACGTACACGGATAGATGTCAATCTTCTCCGGGTTGCACAGCTCCTCCTTCAGGCAGCCGTTGATGTTGGTGCTGGACTCGAAGTCCTCGTACCTCCTGCAGCCCTGAGGAACCGGGTGCCCTTTGCGCTCCGCATTGCCGTGCTGCTGCTGGCGGCTAGGGTTATGCTGGTCGCCGTGGTGCTTCTGGGGCTTACCGTGGCCGTGTTGCTCCTCCTCCTTGGTCTGCGGAGAGGTACAGTTCTCCCCGACTTCGTACACAAAGAAGATCTTGGACATGTAGTCTATGATGATGACCTTGGCCCAGTGAGGGACCGGCTTGGCCTCCGCTCCACAGAAGTGGATGTTCATAATGAATATAGTTAGCGCTGTGGAGGCTGTGATCATGGTCATTGTAGCTATGTAGTACTTCCCTATGAGAGAAAGAATACTTAATATGAATGCATCTCCTCTTATGTTCCTACAATGCTTTGTAATGTGGCTCTTGTTCCAATGCTAACTTGTTGGTCATTCAGTGGAAGCTCGTGCTTGTTGCACTTATGCGTGCTTGGTTCCTTGACAGCTGTATGCATGTGGTGTTCTATCTGTAAGTCTCTTTGGACAATATATATCAATAAAATCACCTGCCCAGGCTATTACCAGCCTCGGACCATTTACTTCCTGGGTTAGGCTCCAAGCTTCCTGGAAAAGTGTTTTTGGGTGAATGGATGCAACGATTGACACCAATAAAAGCCCAAATTACAATGTATTTAAGGGCCAGTAAATGCAACGGTCCTAATATATTTCAAATGATCTGATTGGCTGGGACCTACCAATGAGGGGGACGCTCTCTGAGGGGGGCATGCTCTCTGCCACCATGAGCTGGAAGACGGTGAGCGCCAGCAGCACGGTGACCCCCAGGGACACCTTCTCCCCAGAGTCGGCAGGCAGGTAGAAGCCAAGCGGGGCCAAGAAGGAGATCATGAGGCAGGGGAGGAGCAGGTTGAAGATGTAGAAGGAGGAGCGTCTCTTGAGGAGCACGGTGTAGGTGATGTCGGGGTAGGGATCGGAGCAGCAGCCGTACATGATGACGTTCTTGACGGCTGGCATGCCCTGGCATTCCCACTCCACGTTCTCCACAAAGTCGGACAGGTCGCCGCTGTCCATGCCCATGGCGATGTCAACCTGGTTGCCGTTGTAGGTCCAGGAGCCGAACGTGAGGTTGCAGTGCTGGCTGTCGAAGGGGAAGTAGGACACGTCCACCACGCAGGAGCTCTTGGTGATGGCCGGGGAGTCCCAGGTGATCTCGCCGTTGTAGCGAAGGACCACGTTGGTGTCCAGCGGCCCGGAGAAATCATCGTCAGCCCTATAACGGGAGAGCGGTCGGGCGAATTACCAGTGGGCAGACATGATCAGCCCTAAAACGCCTTTTCTAGAACGTTCCTGTTGTCTAATAGTACAGAATCGTCAAGTACATTAAAATGATAAAATGCAAAAAATCTGGCATGCAAACAAATCAAAAGTCATGGTGGTTTCCGGTCAGGCTCTTAGTAGGTGCTATCTGTCAGTCACAGCTAAGAGTGAGTGTGACCATAGGAAGGGTCTAGTCACTATAGCTACTATGTAAACAAAACAAAATCAGGGACTATTCGTAGCATTTCTTCTGTGACATGTTCGGCGACTCCTGCTGTACTTGTTGTAAAGGACGATGTCCGGCCTCCAGACGAGGCTGCTGGGGATGCGGATGACCTCCAGGCCATCATAATCCTCCTTGTTCCACTTCAGGTAGGCGTCGTGCCAGGTCTGCCTGATCCACAGGTACGTAATCAGTACCTGGTTCCGCTCGTCCTGCACACAGAGTTAAAGCCGAATGCCTTATGGCTGGATGATCGCCATCGCTATGGAAATCCGGGTTGCATCACGCGTGAGATCACCTCTGAAAATGACTACAGAAGAAATTTCAAAGACACCAACTCAACTGCATTAAAGATGCATCTAAAATGTGTGTTAAAAATATATCACCGTTGTTCCAGTTTGTGCATTATATTAAAAATACATGCGTCCCCATTGATATATAGAGCAGAATCACTCTGCTCCTTTAATTGGACATTTGAGGACCTGGTAAGGGTGACTCATTCGACACAAATTGCATTACTGGAGGGGATTAGGCTTTCAGACTGTCAGCCCGGGCCTGAAATCAAGACACAGCTGTCAATATCAGGTAGAGACGAGACATATGTGTGTATCAGTGACACCACCCAAAAGTTGTGTGTGTGGGTCAGATATACATTACATTGTGGGGACCAAACATCACCACAATGTGATAAAAATCTATTATTTTGACATTGTGGGAACCATTTTTTCCAGCGAAATTCAATTTTATAAAAAATCTGTGACTGCAATCGAAAAACTAAAAATGCCAAAAGTCTTGTATTTTGTTTGGTTACTTATGGTGAAGGTTAGGGCTGGGTAGGGGTTAAGGTCGTCATGTTGGGATTAGAGCTTTTCCCATAGAAATGAGTGGAGAGTCCCCACAAAGATATAACTAGCAGCCTGTGTGTGTGTGTGTGTGTGTGTGTGTGTGTGCTGGGGGTGGAGGGGGGGGGGGCGAGAGCAAATGAACTTGAGGCATTCTGAAAAACAGCGGCCTGGTTTTGGTCTCCAAACATCTCTGCTTACACAGCAGATAATGGCCAGACAGGGTGGCCATTGATCAGCACACATCAGTCTGCCACCAAAAAAACCCAAACAATCGCACCGTAACCGATCGCGCTTCCTGGTGTCATGTGTTTCCAGAACGGCACCCTCGTCGTAATGCACACCCCCTCAGACCCTCTGTGGTTTCCGTCGATAACGACTGGCCCAATGATGTCCTGCGATGTCGTCCGGGGTGGGGTGGCGTGGGGGGGAGGGGCAAATCCAGTCAGCTGACGGGCACAGTGTCTTGGTTACGCTCCAGTTTGTTACACGCACCCCCACAGCCATGTCACATGACCCAGCTGCAGTGTTCACCACCATGTAGGCCATTCATTTGCATGGGGCCCCCTGTTGGCCACAAACAGTCACTACACTTGGAGCACAGAAGTGACAAAGCCACCCCTGAACTGGCTGATTCGGTAAGCGGGCTGCCCTAGCGAGCCGCTTCAATACCGAGGCAGCCCCCCCATCCATGGGACCATCAGCCTGTTTTTTTTTCCCCATGGTGCCTTTGGGCACACGCCTCCCCCCTCCAGTGGGCTCACCATATCCTTGATCTGCGAGAGGGTGACCTGCAGAGTGACGTTCAGGGCCTCGTCCGTGTCCTCCACCGGCCGCAGGGCGCTGGAGTAATTCTCCATCAGGTCATTCAGGAGCTTCTGGGCGTAGCGGCCCTGAGCAGTGAGGACCCCTGGGGTGGGGAGGTGGGGGGAGGGGATTGGGGTCAAAGCAGCTGTCTGACAGAGGGGAGCCTGTGTCGGGTCGCTCTATATGCGTACGCTGCTGCTCAGAGACCTGGACAGACTCGCTATCCAGATATGGGCAGAACGTAGCCTGACTGAGAGAAAGCTTGGGGGGGTCACAGTGCGGGGGCAGCCGGCGTGCCGGGGGCCCTGCCCAGCTGAGGCCGGACCTCAAACCGACAGCCTGATATATATCATATCAATAAATATATATATATCAATAAAATCTATTTCGCAGATGCTTTATCCCAAACGTACAATTAAACACAGGGTCAGACAGCAGCTGAGGATAAGGGCCTTGCTGACGGGCCATAGTGAAATCAGTTTGCTAACGCTGGGATTCAAACCTGCGACCATCCGTGCAGATGCACAGCGCCCTGACTCGCTGAGCCGCACACCACACCCCATTGCTAAGTATTCGTCATTGTTTTTTTTTCCCATGGTGCCTTTCCCTTTGGACACTCCCCTGCTGCTTCCCTAAGCCCCAGGAGATGTGGATCGCTGTGGCACATCTCCGCGGCACATCCCTGCGGCACATCTCTGACAAATTACAACATGGTCCTAAGGAAGAGCTCGTTTCAAAAGAAATATTACAGGAAAGTGATTTTTTGTAAGAAGTGAAACATCTTCTGCATCCTGTGATGTAATCATTATAACTCATTTTCATTATTATTCAGTTTTTTCAGGGTTTTTGATCTATTACCTATTATTTAAAATGTTTAAAATATATAAAAAATGTCTGAAAGCTTTAAAGTTTGAGTTAAAAACATGATTATTATATCATGTCTTGCTTGCAAAGGCAGAGGAGAAATTGAAAAACAGGAAGTATTGCATCACACCTTTATCACAGATACTTCAAGCGGAGACTTTTTTCACAGACGCTGAGGTAAATGTGGTCTTACCTTTCAGAAAAAGCAGTATCACGCTTACGACAAGTAGGCTCCTCTCCATTTTCTGACCGCTCCGGACCGGACGAAGCATGGAAGAGTCGGGCCTTCTGATGCCGGCTGCCGCTGGGTCCAGCCAAAGCCCGGCTCAGCTGGGACGGGGGATCTGCATGGCGATGTTCCTGCTCGCCCGTGCCGTCTGGCCATCTCGGGGCTGTGGTGTAGCGTCATACCCCCCCATGGAATAAGACCGGGGCTATCGCATGGCGCCCAGGATCTGTGGAAATTAGATGCCCAGAATAGCCGCTCGCTAGACAGCTATTCATTTGTCAGTCAGAATGCTAATAGACGGCCCCTCTGTGTGGCAGCGGCCCGGTACAGCCAGCATGGACGGAAGCAGTGGTGTCTTCCACCAAATTTCAACGTTACTATATATCAGTGATTACCAACCTGGTCCTCAGGGAATCCCACCCTCTGTGAGGGAGCAAACATGTGGACTGTATGGGGGTCCCTGAGGACTGGGTTGGGAAACCCTGATACATAGTAATTAGCAGTGTCGGTCGCACCCTAGGCCAGCTTCACAGTCGGCGCCCCCTGTCTGAGACAAAGTGAAATCGGCTGGCTAAGTCGGCGCCCCCTCAGAAGCTGGTGCCCTAGGCAGCAGCCTATGTTGCCTGAGAGGTTTACCAGCTCTGGTAATTAAATAAAATATTGTCACTGCCTTCAAGAGATATTCAAACATAGTAATCAGTGTTACAAGGCTGGCATATTTCCAGACTCCTTGTTTTACACTTATGTCAACAGGAAATGAAACGATACAGTCTTTAATGGGTAGTCAAAAAGCACAGCATGATCTTTCTCGTGGCTTATGAATTCAGAGAAAACGAGAATCCGTGTCTGTCTGGTTTTTTTTTGTAGTTCTTAAACTTTATTTCTCCTTTCTGGGTGACTCTCCGAGCGGCAATATTTAAGCCAGTTCTGGCTAAAGAATAATGACTGGACTCCAGGGGAATCAGCAGGTGAGGCAGAATGGGATTTTCTGTAGCGATGGCACATAATTCTGAAATGTTACACAGAGGGCATGACAACCACATAATTTAACTTGTACAGTACTGTACAAAAGTCTTATGCAGTCAAAGAACATGTTTAAAGCTACTTATCTGGGTGGTGAGTCTATATTTGCTCAGAAGAAAAACACAATTCAGGAATGGAACCTATGCAAATTAAAAGTAACAATAAAAACTAGCAATAATTTCTTCTGCTGTCCAAAAAGTCACTGATGGCACCTCAGCCATTCCATGTAATCATTAAACTACACAACTAACTCAAAGAGGTTCTGATTGGCCGAACAAGGTATACTAGTGGTTGAGAAAATACATGAGTGTATTGGATGGTTGCTGCAAACACTGGGCTGAATTTAGGAGAGGGTTTGAAATGGCTATCTCACTGAAATGGCTATCCCATTGAAATGGCTATCTCACTGAAATGCCTATGTCACTAAAATGACTATCCCATTGAAATGGCTATCTCACTGAAATGGCTATCCCATTGAAATGGCTATCTCACTGAAATGCCTATCTCACTAAAATGGCCAGCTCACTGAAATGGCCAGCTCACTGAAATGGCTATCCCACTGAAATGGCTAGCTCACTGAAATGCCTATCTCACTGAAATGCCTATCTCACTAAAATGGCTATCTCACTAAAATGGCCAGCTCACTGAAATGGCCAGCTCACTGAAATGGCCAGCTCACTGAAATGGCTATCCCACTGAAATGGCTAGCTCACTGAAATGGCTAGCTGACTTTGGCAGACATAATGTCATAGTGTTACACCAACATGATGGTCATTTAAACATCCCTTTCTTTGGCTGCCTCAGACTTTTGCACAGTACTGTATATTCTACCCTATGGTCAATGAATCATAAACAAGGTTCTTCTGAAAATATTGGGGGAACAGACTGCACAGCGTGAGAGTGGCAGAGGCGTGGCCTGGGCCGCTGGCGGCGGGCTGCTCGGACGGGGCTAAGCGAGGGGCCACAGGAAGGGGCCCCACATCACTTCCTGTTCTCGCAGATGTGCGCGCTGACAAACCCCTGACACAGAAACGTGCAGATCGGCGACAGAATGGAAACTGCATGCGCCACGGATGAGATGAACGTTTTTGCCATAAAAAAGTGCTTTTTCCATGAAAAGTGTAACTTGACTTGGCATCTTATCAGGTGGTGGAGGGGCGGGTACCGGCAGTGGAGGCAGGGGGGAGCCAGGTGCAGAATGACGCATCTGATTCAGCCCCAAAGCACCGAAACCATCACACCACGCTAACCAGCCCGAGCGCTTCCTAAAGCACCTTTCATCCAAAGAGTAAAGTAACAACAAGGCACCTATATTACTCACATCCACAAAAAAAGGTCTGCACACTGAATTTACCAGAGCCTTTGGCTTGGTGACTGCCTTTCACACAATAACGAAGCCTTCTCTGTCACCTATTTGCACAAGTTAAAATGTCATTTGTAATGAGGTGCCTTTACTCACAGTGACTTGTGAATAATTGTGCACATTGCGTACAGTGTTATGTGGTTTTTAAGCGTGTGGTTTTATTCTGAACACATCATATGTTCTGTTTATTGAGCCAGTGCAGATTCAGTTCCCAGCTGCTTCAAATCTGCATGGTTTATGGGTAACAGGATGATGTTCCTGGCCTGATCTTCCTCATCCATGGGATCCTGAGCTGGGGGAGGACAGCGACCCTAAGAAGGTGGGGGCGCCCTCTCCCTGCAGCTCAGGTGGTTACCTATCTAATGTATGCGCCTAGAAGCCGTCTCCATGGCAGCACCCGAAGCAGGGGCTTGCTGGCCAAGGATCAGCCACAGCTGCTTCCTGTGCATGGAGGGGGGGGGGGGGGGCACCGCTCAGTGTGGGCCCCTGTTTACACGAGTTCATTCACGATCGCTGAAGCGTGAACCCAATTAGTAACACTGGAGGTCACATGGCTCTGCCAAACTCCAACATAATACCTTAGGTAACGGTTGACGGACCTGCAGCTCATCTCCAGAGGGTCTTGCATGCACCAAACACTTAGGTATCATTCCCAAGGTGTCCTGATAATTGCTCATAGGAAATTGACTGAAATGCATGACTCTTGGACGGGAATATGACCCTTTGCTGCAGAGCAATACCGATGACGCCAAAGTGGAGTCCTGGCTGCAGAGCTAGCTCCCCCGTCGAGAGCGTACTCGCAGGAAGCTGCAGTGAAAAGCTCAGTCTGAAGGCCCACAGACTTCATGTGTTATGGAGCCTCCGGGCAGCTCTTCAGAGCACAGAGCTGGGATGTGGTTTTCAACCAGCCCCTACGAAGAGGCAGAGATAGAACATCTCCGTAAACCACAGCAGGCAAGGCAGCCACACTGCCAGCTTCCAGGTACCGAAGCGCTTTCACTGTAACCTCCAGCAGTGGCTTGCATGGGAACAACCAACACAAGCGTTTTAGCGCCTCAGAGACTTCGTAAAACTTTACTCTAAGTACAGACATCCATTTTATTTATTTAGCCGACACTTTAATCTAAGGCGACGTACATTTTTGAGAAAGCAGAGAGAGACGGTCCCTGGAGCGGTTGGGGATTATGGGTCTGAGGGGGGAATCACTGCCGGCCGACCGCTGACCAATCACAGGGAGCAGGCGCAATACAGCAGAACTATATCACAAATTTTTTAAGGCAGGATCATGATCCACGATTTTATCACAATTCTTTTTTATGTTGGTTTTTAAGACTATTTTGCAAGTTACTGAAGAGCAGAACCTCATTGCCCTGTTTTTAAAAATCTAACCCAGTAAGATAACAGAAGCTAAAAGCAGTCCATACTCAGCAAACTTTTATTTTTGTGGTGGTTAAAATGGTTTGTCGCATTGCCATCCGACATCTTAGCATATTTTTCAAATGATTGTTGATGTAGTGCGTCAGTTCCAAATTATCGACGTCGAATTCTTTTTAGGGACCAGTTCCTCCGCGTCGTCCATGTTGCATAATTGCCAAACGGAGAATGTGCTGCATGTCGCGTGTTGCATGTTGGGACGAGGGCGCGAAAGGTAGAGGGGAAGAAATCCAAGGCACTGCCTACTGGTTACTTCTACTGGTTTATTGGCTGACAAAACAACTCTAGATGCGTGTATGAGCCACAGACGTGCAACTGACAAAATGTGCACTGTAGTGCGATGCGAATGATCTCTCCGTAAAGGCAGATTGTCGAGACATTTTAATCGTTCACGATCTAATATCATCGCACCACTAGCTGACCTACATGCTGGCCCCTATCTGTCCATCCTTGACAGGGCCAGACGGGGGCGTGCAGCCTAACCCAGGGGGCAGGAGAAGATGTTGGAGCATGGATCTCTATAAATATGCCTGTTACACTCTCACACATTGGTGTAATGGTGCTACACTCACCAAAGTGAGACCAGACTTTGCATTTAGGGGATATTACTGGTTTTTGGAGGGATTTCGTACCCAAGTCCTGCCTGGTTTCCATGATGACCTTCACCGGGAAGGTCAGATTTTGTGTCTGTTCCTCCCAGTCTGTGTCTATTCCTCCCAGTTCTACTTCCAGCTCACTTTGCTGGCATGTAAATTCAGGACAGTTCTCCTCTGCCAAATGACAGAGAATCCCAGTCAAGCTTTAATGTGTTATTTTCTAAAAAACATGCATAACTTAGATACCGAGAAGACTGCCATGCTACCCGTTCTGAAAAATAAAAAAGATTAAGATTATTATGTCGACATAAAAACTGAACCAACAAGACACTGCCAACTTTTTCTTTCAAGCTGAACATTCAGCAACCATGGTCTCTATACAGAAGTCGTCAAACAAGCATTTTACTGTATGTTGTACGAGTACGACTGCATCTGATAAAGACCTTTGAACTTCGATAAAAACGTAACAGTGGCATTTACAGACTCTGTTGTATTGCAAGCTACTTTTACATGCAATATGCAGTATTTTCTACACCATTTCCATGTGAATAAGCTTCATTTTTCTGTCCATCCATCTTCCAGCCGCAGATCCTTACCAGAGGGCTGCAGTAACTACATTTATGTAAATTATACTATTTAAAGAGCACAAACATTAGCTAATGGAAGTGAAGGCAGCAGGACACGTCCGACAGACCATAAAATAATGCAAACGACTGGAACCCAACAAGCGATACCCCCCCCCCACCCCGTCTTCAGTTTTTTATGAAAAATAAAACCATCTAAACTACACGTAAACTTAAGCAAAAAAAAATGACATTTTTAAAACACTACAGCCAATTTTAAGTTGCTTCGAAAATTCTTTATTAGATAAATGTAGATTTACTCTATATACTGTATAACAATAATTCAGGTATAGATCAAATTTATTGTTGATTGTCTTTTGAATCTAAACAAAATTTGTGACAGCTTTACACTATTTAATGGGAATATATGTTGAACAAAAGAAACATATAAATATGTTTATGTTGACAGAGTTACATTTTTCTTGGTCACTCATCACCTGGCTCAGCGGATCACGGTTCTGTTAAACTTTGGAGTCCTTACTTGTCAAGACCTCAGATTTGCGTGTTAATTGGACGTCTGTCAGTATAAGATCCAGGGGTGCCTGTGCCCCCATTTATTCAGCGTCCACCATGTGCTTGGTGACGTGGAGTGGCCAATCAAACGACAGCCTCTTACTGATGCGAATAAATTAATTATAAAAATGAATAAAAGCAAAACGGCACTCGAAACACTATATACATTCTAATATTTACTGCGTTTTTAAATAATATTTGACTTTTTATTGTACTAACTCCAATCATCAGCCAAACATATTCACATAGCAAATTAAAAATAAAATTAAAAATGTTCCTAAATAAAACTACTATATTCCTATTAGTATTTAATTCCTACATACAGGAATAAGTCCTACTTCATATACATGCCAATGAGTGTTGTTGTTGTTAACTAATCATATTTATACAATCTGTGGCGGTTCTACTTTTTATATTTGTGGCAAGCTACTACTCTACAACCTGGAATATCCCGTCACAAAATGTTCAAACGATAATGGTGTAACAAAATAACATAGTGGGCCCAATAATGACCAAAATGACAGTATTTAGCGCTCTTAAGTGGATTTTGGACTCCGTACACAGCATCTAGCGCAACGGCTGAGCATTACACTGCGACGAAATCCGACCGGCACATCTCAAGAACGTTAGATCCGCTTCAATATTCGAATGCATGAGAAAGTCTCCTTCTGCGTGTTTGCATTAAAAACCTTGGTGGGGCATTTCGTGTTATTCATGTTACAGTCCAGAATTTAGGAAAAGCACCTTTAGAACATTTTTTTTTTTTAAAGTAAAGAGACCATTTCTAGGAAAATCGAAGCTAGAACATCCTGCAAGCGTTTATATCCAAGAGTCTCCTGTGTGGTCGCCTGTTGGTCTGCTTGATGGCGGTCCGCACGGCGCACTCAAACACCTGCTGCACGCCCCGGTTGCTGAGCGCTGAGCACTCCAGGTAGCCCCTGGCCTGGATATCGTGCGCCAGCTTCTTGCCCTCAGCGGAGGAGGTGCAGCTGGCGCGGTGCGGACCCGCCTCGCGCTGGTCCGTCTGCGTCGCCACCACCAGCACGGGCACCTCTGGGAGGTGCTGCCGCACCTCGCCGATCCACTTGTGCCGCACGTTGGCGAAGGAGCTGTGGTTGGCCACTGAGTAGCAGAGGAGCACCACGTCGGCCTGGAGGTAGGACATAGGACGGATCTGCCGGAAGCTGTCGGCTCCGGCCGTGTCCCAGAGGCCGAGGTTGATCGGAACGCTGTCCATGAAGACCTCCACGCCCATGTTCTCGTAGACGGTCGGCTTGTAGCTGTCCGGGAACGTCTCCGAGCTGAAGCGCACCAGTAGCGCCGTCTTCCCCACGGCCGTATCCCCCACCAACACGCACTTTAGCTGGATCCCGTTGGCCTCGTTCATTTTCGCTAATATTTCGGTCTGTCAAGAGAATCCGGCTGCGTGCTTGTGCTCACAGACAGGAAAGACGGTCAGAAGGCATCAAAAGGTTGTCTGTTTTACTTCCTGCGTGGCAGAAGAAGAGCAGATGGCTGCATCACCCCACTCCAGCTGATAAAGTTCTCCAGATGGTCACTGTTTCTCCATGCCGCACTGCTGCAACGGAAGCCTATCAGTGATGTTTCTGCTGCATTTGATAACCTGTGATGGAGATAAATCGATGGTGGATAAGAACATCGTGAAGTCGGAAATGATCCAGACATGGAAAACAACTGTGATTCCATGCATGAAACTTACATATATTCTAATTAGTAGATGCTTTTGTTCAAAGTGACGTACAATCAAGGCAAAAAGCACATTACAAACATACGCGTAGTCAAGGAGCCCAGTAGGCACTAAAGAGGATAGGCTGAGCTTCCAGCGGTTCCCAGTTACCTGGGCAGGCGGGACTGGAGCAGGAGCTGCACAAGAACTTCTAACAAAGCAAGAGAACATTGGCTTTTCTAGCCAAGCAAATTCATTCTCGAAGATGAGTTCTTCTCATGCCTATACGCCGTATGCTTGCTGACTGACCTGTAGCTGGTAGATTGACACCCACTAAGCTTGTTAACTCAGCAAAGGAAGTGGTGTGGTCTCACCCTTTGAAGCCCCTGAGACACCAAAGTCTTTCTGGCTCCCCTGCAGTTCAGTCTACTAGAGCATCAAACATACGGTGCATCGGTCAAGAACAACAGCAAGGCGAGCGACCTGTCATGCATAACTGCCTCTATTAGGGTGGGGTGATGTTGGTTTGAAAAAAAGACACAGTGTAGTGAAAATATTCATCATAGTCATCTATGACTTGGTGCTACACAGTAAGATAATTCTTCATTCAGGCAGGTATGAAGTCTTTAATTGACGGTCTCTCTCGAAAAGCACAACAAGGATGGCACAAAACTCTGACCAACACATTTCATTGTGTAAGATCTCTCTTAATGTTCAATGCATGAGCTAAAACGCCTTGTGAAACACCTCTAGATACCTTCAGGGATTTGTAAAAAGAATGCACAGATGAATATTTGAAGTTCTAAAATCAGATATGGGTGTGTGGTAACCACCCAGTTTCACAGCTACAGCAATTTTGGACTGATTCAGGGATTTAGATCTTGCTTCTGTATTACATTCGTTAAGGAGGGTTATGGCCTTTTCCAAAGCGCCTGACAGGCCGAGCGACCGGGCCAATGATCACTGACTATCAGCCGAGCTAAGGGATGATTCTTCTCGGCAGGGCCCGATGATTATGGTTTCAAAATAAGCTTGAAAATTCATGCTTGCAAGTATGCAAGCTTTCAACTGATTCGACAATCCTGCGAGTCGAACATCCAGCAATCACCAGCCGCATCCAAAACATTATTGTTGCATTATGGTCCTGTGAGACAGACATGTTAATTCAGCGATTTTGTTCGCCTGTAGTTTCAGGGAACCCTTTGTGTGCCTGGCTTTTAAGGGTTGTGTGTGTGTAATATCAGAAACATCTATGTGGCATTTTTAGGCAAAGTCACCTAATTCGTTAAGTGGAAAATGAGCAAGCACAAGTCTGTGTTTTATGTGAAAGACGTAAATATCGAATGAGGCAAATGTTAGAATTTGTACATGAACAGTTCTATTCATAAAAGTCCCCTACCATGTGACTTAAGTATTAAAACTACGCAAAAAGGTACCAAATAATTCAATCAGTACAATAACAAAACAATAAAAACAATAATAAGAATGATACTATTATTTTGTCTGTGGGTTCAGTAACATTTAACAGACTGGTCGGTATTTGTAAAGTCTGAACATCTTTTTCTGCCTTTAGTGAGCGAAGAGGCACAAAGAAAGATCACAATGAAGCCACATCTTTATATGAGGAAAGATTAAATGTTTCATCTAGAGGAAACTTCAAAGGGTAAACAACACAGGAATATAGATTTTAAATGTTTTAATTCAAAGGAAGTTTCAATATAAATTGTATTTAATTTCCCTTTGTATAATGTACAGATGATACATGCAGTTAAAAAAAAAGTTTAAATTCTAGCTACAGCCTGTTACAATACGTAGTTATTACATATTCATTAAGTTCCAGTGCAGTAACTACCCAACTACATTCGAGTTGTTGAATTATATTTAATAAAAAATTTTAAAACAATAACAAGAAAAGGCTACTCGGACGGTGATCTGCAAGTGTTATTGTGCGATTAAACGTCATGGTCTTATTTTTAAGAAGTGTTTCATAGAGAATAGCGAAGCCCACGAAAACTATCCGCAGCCCGGTTAGGGAGCCGGGTCAGCGCCTTACCTGCACGGGTGAGAAGCTCCGCGTCTCAGCGCAGCGGCCCGCCGATTAATTACCAGCGGCTGCAGATGGGGAGTTCCTTTCTGAGACATCCGTTCATTTCTGGGGAACTGCGGACATCGCGATGCTATAAGATTTCGCACTTTCTACCGCGACTTTTCGGTTTATAAGCGTTTTTAATGTGTTTTCCGGACACGATGTATTTTACGTTTTCCTTGAAAGAAGAAGCGCTCATTTAAAAATACCATGAGGGCGAATTCGTCCTTCATGTTACGGTGCATAGATACGCACCAAAAACTTTCCACAAAATGCTTATTCCTTACTTCCGCCACATTTAGGCCTACTGGTGTAATAGTCTTTTTATTATTATTTTTTTTAATAATGTTTAAAACGTACAAGAAAAGACCATGAATTAAAAAGACTGACAAAAGTTAAGGGAGTCTCCAGATATAAAACGCATTGTTTTTTTTTATTTTTAGAGGGTTGGAAAATATATCGACTTTTACATCGTTTATTGCAGTTTACTGTAGGGAAACGATGAGTCAAAGGAAAATATTACCTTTTCTGTATACATTACGGAAAATACATGTTTCATGGTACGCCAGTAAATCACACGTACAGAATATAACACGCAACTTTTTCATATATAAGCAAGCGATTGGTTATATAAAAACACTTCGTATTTTAAATTTATTGCAGCGCAGTCGGTTTCGGTTTCAGACACCATTTGGCCGCAGGTGAAAGTTACTGAAGAATCAATATAAAAACGATTCGCCCCTTAATAGGCATTTCCTTAAAAATATAGGCACAGGTTTGTACATTAGCTTTACATTATTAATCATTGTTTCACATTTTATTCCTAAGGTTAATGAAATTTATTATGCTACTATGCAAAGTGTTGCTACTTGGACAGAATTATAGCACTTGCATTCAAACAAGAATTTAAAAATGCTATGGTATGCTATAATGGTTAGAAAGACGGGAGGCACATTTTAGCAGGTGTCATATCTGGGGTAATTCCACAGATACAGAAGACACGACTGCCACCCTGCAAAGGAAATAAAACAAACCAAACTACTTACTTTAATTGGTGAATAACGTGCCTGGGCTGACCCACGGCGCGTTGCTTGTGCTTTCTGGACGCCGAGATTTGCTGAGTGAGCTTATCATTAGCGCGGAGTCATTAATGACCTCGGAAACCTTCACCACTTAGTGATATCTACGCTGGTGATAACCAGTGAGACACTTCTGTTTTCTCCATATGTATGTTTTTTTTCTGCTTCGTGTATGGATTCTTTAGTTATGAGGCAGGTGTTGCAAAACATGCCTCACCTTAATTCTGTACTAAGTTCCGGCGAGACGAGAACAAACCACGAGAAAACATTTTTGCTCTGCTGTTACATCACTTTTTGCCCTATACTCACTAAGTTAACCTGCCTTGGGTTTTATCCGTATCTCTCTATATTTTCTGACACGTGACTGTATTCTCTGCAAATTTTTTATAACAATCCAAAGCGTGTATCGTTATTATATTGCTGGGTCATATATGGGTAAAAAGAATATGTATGAAAAACATTCACATTTGACTAAACTATAATTATATACTTGGTTTCGTATTGTATGAAAATTAATGTTTATTTTGGTCGTAAAAATTCTTTAACGTGCAGACTGTTTCTTTTGCTTCGGTGATGGGAATATTTTTCATTGACAGTATCAATATACTATATTGACAATATAATTTTAGGCGAATGCAGGGCGGGTCAGTTTACAGCGGTAATCAAAGGGCACTATCAGCAGCTCTGTGCAGCCACCGAACGTGAGGGGAAGCCAGCTTCGGTTCACCTGGTGCTGTGAACTTTGAGGTACTTTACTTCAGGAGGCCGGATGTAGGCTCAAACTCCCATGAGTGTGGTTACGATATCTGTCGACTGACGAGTTCATCATTACTTATCTCCAGAGCCTCACGGAGATTATAACGGCAAACACGTGTGATAACGTAGAAAAACGTCACGGGCACTGCTTACATACACAGAGAAGCTGGTGGCGTTTATATGAACTTGGGCCTAATTTATAGACAAGGGGGTTTATAGATAGGTGAAGGGGGGAAAGCCAGAAAGATTCCACGGGCCCCTGACTGACAGAGGCCCTAAAACAACTGGAACATAATCAGATCGATCTGGGTTGGGGGAGGGGGGGGGGGCAATGTCATATAGATAGATAGAGATACTTTATTCATCCAGAAGGATTTTTTTTTTAATATGCATCTATGGGGCCCAAAATGTATGGCAGTAGCCCTTGAATATGGCAGAGTAAAAATCATAGTGTGGCAAGCACCCCACCTCAACAAATTCTCAGTTTAACAACCTTATTAGTCAGCTGGGAGTGTTTCCAGCCCCCAGTTCCTTTTTTTGACACACATGAGCAGAAACCAGCTGTTCAGAGAAAAAGGTCAACAATGGGAAAGAGAATGATGGTATCACAGTATAGATAAAACCATTTCAGATGAAGTTTCTGTGTTTGAAATCAAGTTTAAGACTTTCCGATGTTTAATATTTCAGCTTTTCAATTCTCTTGCTCAGTGAGATGCTGAAGACGATTATAACTCAAGCATGCAGTTAATAATAATAATAATAATAATAATAATAATAATAATAATAATAATAATAATAATAATAATAACAACTACAAAACACTACTTCTGTTGCTGCTACTACTACTACTATAATTACTATAATTACCAGTAATGTAGTAACATAACTTAGTATTCAGTTCCAGGATGTGTACAGTATATTGGCTGTTTACAGTATGTAGCCTTCTAGACACGTACGAGCGCGCGTGTGTGTGTGTGCGCGCGTGTGCGTGTGTCAGTGGTTCTGCAGACTCCCGCCTCCCTGCTCTTCGGCGCGCCGCCGTTGCCGCTAGGTGGCGCCGCGCCCCGCCTTTTCTCCCCAGCGGCGAGCAGAAAGCGCGCCGCCTGCACACGGGCATCTTTGTGTTGAAACTGAAAACCTCACGGCGGCCCGACTCATGCACTGAAAACGGCGTGTCCGTGAGGTAAAACACCGGCAAACCAGGCTTTTGATCCGCACGGCGTGGGAGCTGAAGGGTCCCCGTAACGCGAAGCTTTTAAAAGTGAGAAGGTCTACGAAGCCCGGCGGGGAGATCGGCGCGGTTCGCCGGACGGCAGGCGCCTCGGACACCGGCGGACCCCGGCGGACACGGAGCCCGGGTCGGTGATGGGAGACTTACCGGCGCGTTTATAAACTGCACTTAAACCTCTGACAAATTGATAGCAATGTTAAAAATAATAATATTTTTATTTTAGAAGTAATAGTAATAGTAGTAGTGATGTTTTTGTGGTTGCAGCCTTGCTTCGCGAGTATATGTTGCTGAAATATCATTATTGTTATAACTATTTTTTATTTAAAGTGTAGAATTTTTCGCTGCTAGACTCGAATGAGGCCTAACGCGTAGGCCGGACGTTTTGGCTTCAACGGTTTAACGCCGTTTCGTTTCAGCCTGTGCATTATTCCTTTTTATTATTTTTTGCCGCTGCAGATCACTTTTGGAGGTAAACAGTTGTGCTCTGTTTGCATGTATGTTTTTCTTTCTTCACTTTTTTTAAAGCCTCGTGCAGCTTTTGAACACATCCGTGGAAGCCGGCGCTTTCTCGTCATGGTCGCTGAGTGAAAGGGATACGGAGCTTGCTAAAGCAGCCTGGCTTCCTTGCCTATATTTCTTGAAATTTTCTAAACCTCTTTGACCAAAACCTTTAACCGGAGTCTGATTTCTGGTGTTATTTTTGTAAGAAGCATGTAAATGTGTGTATTTTATTGGAAAAGGGAAAGCGCGGCTGGTTGACTGTGCTGTAATTCCTCTTTTCGACCCATAGAGGCCAGTAGAGCGCTGTTCGGACGCTGCCCTGACCAGAATGGAGTTCCAACCACAGCAGAGATCCGCCGACGGCAGGATCACCTATCCCCCTGGGGTGAAGGAAATCACGGACAAGATCAGCAACGATGAAGTGGTCAAGAGGTTAAAGGTAAGTTATCAATGGCCAGTGTGTTTTATCTGCCTTTTATTCTATCGCGCATCGTCAAAGTCAGTGTCCGAGTGCAGGACAAAGTTTTGATGTCATTTCTATTTAGTTCCCTGCAGCGTCTTTGTGATGCTATGATCTGACAGATTTTTAAGACATTGTTTGACCAATTTGAGTTCTTGGACTGAATATATTTGGTCTTGCATGGAGTTTCCATGTTCCCAGTGTACACTGATGGAATTAGTCTACGGCCAAAGTTACAACCCGGACCCAGACATTGTTTTTTTCTGCATCGACACATAGCCTTCTCCGTGGTTCCCCTAAAGCCAGTATTGCCTCCAGCGAGATGCTTGAGGGGACAGTGGCAATGCATTATCTGTTTAGATCTTGCTGGGTCTCTTTGTGCTTTTCTGGCTCTGTGTAGGCTCAGAGGACATTGTAGGTGTCGTGGGATGTTTACTTTAGTCTTGTTAAAGTATTTTTGAGCCATTTGGCACAGGCTGGCTGGGATGTATGGCTGGGGCTTGCTCATGCCTGCTGGGGCTTGCCAGAAGCAGTGTCTGCTTAAGAAGCGCTTGTAAGAGTTTTACTTGCACAACAACGTTCTGAGGGCTGAAAGAAAAATGACTGGTTGAGAGAGAACCAATCAGATTGTAGAGGAGGTGGGACCAAGACATCTGATTGGTTGCTCCCGCCTCCTCTAGTTGCTTGGATCCACCTCTACAATCTGATTGGTTATCTCTCTGAACCAGTTATTTTTCCTTCTGCCCACAGAACATTGTGTAAGTAAAATTCCTATGAGCTTAAGAAGCCATGTGAGTTTGCCTTGTATGGTGGTTTGCTCTCGTAGAGGATAAAGGCAGCAACATTGGTGCCGGTGACATCTGTCTAATAGGTCTTGTTTATTATTTTGGAGTGATGTTTTTGATGTGCGACTTAAATTTGCAGCAGTCCACTTGTTGTAGTTTGGTTAGGTTACCTGGTAGCAGTGTTTGTTTTTGCAGGTGTCCAACCCATTAAGACCAATGATTCAGCATGTGTTGTGAAATGGCAGCTGGATCAGGGTGTGGTTTTATGTTCCGTGCTGAAAACAACACATTTATAACATGCGCCCCCCCCCCCCCATCTTTCACAGTTATTCCTCTTTGTTTGAAGTGTTTCCGTTTTCAAACACTTCATTAGAAAAAATGATCTTTTTCCAAATAGTCTAATTGTATAACTCTTGTGTATTTTTGTTTCTCTAAAATCTTGGATATGTTACACTAACCATACCATTGTTCCCTCCCTCTAATACATTTTTCACATAGTGTTCTTATGTGTGCAATCAATCCAACGGACTCTTGAGCTGTCCAGCAACGACATTACAGCTGGGTTACCAAAACATGGTATTGTTCATAATTTGGTTTTTCTGGTTATTAATGATGTCTTGCACTGTGATTGGTGATTAAAGAAGAACTTATCAAGGGAATGGTGAGTCGTTGCAACATTGAATCCAAATCAGATAATCGACAGGCTGAAGTTCTCACCGTCTGAAGGTTCTTGATGTACCATTTTCCTTCTGTTCAGTGGGGAAAGTTGTATGCACTGCCTTTATCGCTGTAATATGTTCCTGAAACACCCTGCTTCATGCTTCAGTTGTGTATAAGAGGCCTGTTTGTACTTATTATTTGGGGGGGGGGATTAAAGGGCCAAGTGAGGCGAAGCAATCCCATGGCATCTCCACCCAACTTAGCATCCAGTTCCTGTAGAAGCTTCTGGCAGTAGCACTGGCCTGGCTGGCTCCAAAGCACTTGAATTTATACCCTGCAGTGATATCTAGCGTCAGTCTCTGGATGGCTAATCTATGGGAGTCACAGTATGGGTGATTTTGTTGAGTCCATTCGCTGTGTACAAAAATGGAGGCAGCAGTGAGGATTTACAGCTTTTCATACTGTTTTTCTGTAGTGGTATCAAATAAGAGTGAGGCTGAATTAGCTCAAAATAGGGTTGGGGTTAGGATGTATTGTGTGTTTGTTTTTTCTGGGCTGTCAGGGATTTGAACTGGGTGTCGACTATGGCTGTAGAGTAATGTTAAACAAACAGGCAGTGACAGGGCTAACCTTGGTTAAATGATTAATTGCATTGAGTAATCTTAGAACTTAATACACAACCATAATACAAGAAAATGCAGAAACGTGAGCTATATTTAGAAGGATTAGCTGCTTTTAAAGTAGCCTAACTTGCCTGCTCCTTGGGATTAACTAGGCTGAAGTGTATTGCATTTTTAATTCACAAATGTTCATTATTGAGCTGTGGAATATTAAAAACTGTAGACTGCAAACCTAAAACACAATTTCAGACTCACGCATGGTCTCACTGGAGAAAGTATTTCATCCTTCCACTGTTTATGGGAAATCTCTCTTCCGAAGTGTTTTTCAATACAGTTCTAATGAATTTTGTGAATGTTTAGATTTGTGGTACTTTTTTCCCATTGCTGTGGGGAAATTGAGTAGTTTTGCATATAATATCTTGCTGTCTGTGAGAAATGCTTGAGGTCGAAACACAGACTGTTAGGGGTAAAAGTGCAGGAATCAGCCCGTGACCCTGAAGCATTTGAGGTTATAGACTTTGCTTAGGGCTCCAGCAGTGATGTGGTTACTCTGATGGCCACGGGATTCAAACCCAAGACCTCTGGGCATGTGCACAGACCCTCTACGCCAAAGAGCTACACGCTGTCTCTTAAGGATGCCTAGAATGTGCTTTTAATTCCATTGAAGGCACTTCCTGGTATATATTTCTGACTCGCATTAGATGGTCAGGGAATGATCCCTTTTTTGTGGCTCTGCAGTGGTTTGACAAAACCAACTTTATATAATCCTGCCACTGTATTTGTAGTTTTGCTGATAATATTGACATAAATACTGATGCACATGGGTATGATTTCTAATTTAAAAGTAGCTCACATAGAGAGTTTTACTGGTAATTTTTTTTCTTGTCATCTACTCCAAGCTTTGTGTCTTTAATTGGATATCGACTTTAAAATAAGACGGTTGCGTTTATGCTGTTCCCAGGGATGGAGAGGAGTTAAGTTCAATTCCCTTATCTTTGAATTTGAATTTTGTCTGGTACTGGTTAGCCACAGGAGGCTGACACATGCTCTGTTTGAAATGTAGCAACAGAAGGAACAAGACCACTGTTGGATGCTGTCGCTAATAACTTTAATGGCATCCTCCTTGATTGCCTTTTTGGTTTGTTTCCTTTGCGTTAAAGTAATTGTGGTGGTGGTCATAAATTGATTTACGAATGTCAGTTGTTTGAGGTGGTGATTTTTATATTGCTGCTGTATTTAAAAATTGATTTGTAAATATCCATTTAAAAGTACATTATGCTGGACACGTTTGTCTGGTTGTATATGGACCGATTTTAAGGGACTGACATGCATGAGTCCGGCTCAGCGCTATCATGTATGCCCGTGAGTGCAGAGACTCGTCCAGCACTGCCTCAATGTAAAGTTTGGGCAAACTCGGGATTCTGTCAAGTAAACTGATACCTAGACGCGAGTAGGGATATCTGCTTGGGTTTACGGTTAGGTGTAATTTCTGCACGGCAGGGAAGTGAAATTTGTTTCGAAATTGTTTATTAAAACTGCAAACATAGGAAAATTTGAAAACAAACAAGGCAATGCGCCTTTCGACACGTCTGAATAACAAAACCCCAGAAACACTAATTTGCACCGTAAAAATATGCAAACTGTTACAGAGTATGGTAATATATCTGTAGCGATAAACACCCATATAACTTTCGCTATTTAAATTTAGCTCTGTCTAGGGCTGAAATATTTTGGGAAAATACGTAATAGTGATAGTAATAATTCTGACAGATTGCGATTTGATTTGCGATATATATTTTGAAGCTTCAGTTCAATATTCAGTGTGTAACAGATTTAAAACACATGATGCAGCATTACCGCATGAGATCCCATCAAAATATCATCTGGTCTATATTCTAATCCAAGGGTGAGAACTTGGATACGAAGGATGAGAACGTAGATACAAATTGCTTCCAACATGTATTTTACATCTTTTGTATTAGCAAAGAACAATCAAAAATAAAACGATTATCACAAAAGCTGTAACTATTGAGTTAAATAAAGTAGTAGAAAAATGGTAAAAACAATTCCAGGAAGAAGAAAAGGGGGGGGGATGTTCAGCTACCGCTCCTTGGATGCCTAATAACAGGACCTTTCTGTACACAATTTCTGACCATGAAATAGGCAGGTAATTCACTTACAGCTCAGCAGCGAAATCAATATCGTTTTGCACCGTGAATCTAACGTTTTCCTTGGGTTTCACATGTTTGCTGTTTGTGGCCTTCAGCCGTTTTGATCGGTGAGCATGACTGGCACACGAGGAGCACGGCGCTTCTGATTGGTGCGAATCACTCCCACACAAAGAGGACTGCATGAATTTGTCAAACTATTTTTAGTTTTAAACCCCTGGATCAGACATGCTGTGTAATGCATATCCGAAATCGCAGCCTTTGGGAATTGCTAATCACGTTGTTTCAAATCAGAATTTCGATTTGCAGTCGATAAGTCCCTCAGACCTAGCTCTGTCTGATAATTCCTGACCAAAGCTCCTTAAATACCATGGGAAGACTAACTTGCAGAAGCCGTTTCTGCCTCTCTCGGTTTGTGGATGATGTTTCAAATGAGTTAGCATGTTTCTAGCAGAGTTCGATAAAACGGAATCAAGAGTCCTGGTCTTATCAGTTACTCTCGCTCTGTAGTGTTGGTGTAACTTATTGGGAAACCAGAATGTTCCCAAACTACTGATTTAAGCGATGTGGGAGATCTTTGAGATCTAGCTGTAACCAGCTCACTGCCACAATTAGCAACATTTTCCGTGTTGAATATCTACTTATGAATTTAGTTTTCGCCTGTGCCAAGAATTGTATTCATCTGTTTCATTGTGCGTTCTGAACCGAAAGTCATGTAACGGAAAGCCACAGGACGGATACATGTGCCGTTTCAGTCCTCGCCTTTACTTTGAAATGTTGAGCTGAACTCCTCTTGAGCAGCGGTCTGGGGGGTGGGGGGGGGGTTTCTCCCAGGTCGGGAGACTCCTGCCTGGTTTCATTGTTTGAATGAATGTGAATGACAGTTTATGGCCTCGCATCCTTGATCCATCACTGTGTTGGACTGACTGCTTGCTTGTGAGTGACGATGGTGATGCATGGAAGCTTCTTTGTCCAATGCGATGTGTGATTAACAGGCAACCCAGGCAGATTTTATTCCTTTAAATGATGCATTAACAATTCTCAGCAGCATTTCTAAGGAAGGAGCGTAGGGATGTGTTAATATCAGTGTCTTTCAGCTGCTGCTTCTGGTTGGGGGGGGGGGTGTGAGGAGTGGAGGCTGGAGTCTGTCTCAGGCTGTGAAGGGCGTTAGGCGGGGTATACATTGGACAGGGTCCATCGCTGGGCGCGCGTGCGCACATGTACGCACGCTCGCGCATATGCAAGCATGTGAATTCTGGCTTATGTTTTTGGATGCGCACAGTCAGACATGTGGAAGGACAGAATGAATGCTTTTTCAGCTTGTGCATCTTCAGACCTGCACAGCAAGCAGAGAACATGTGACCTCCACCCCCGCAGCAGGGGACAGGACCCTAGAGGTGTGAGTCCTCACCGCTACCCACCAGGACGCCCGCTTTCCAGCCCGATGGCTGAATCCTAACTGGCAAGACCCCTTGCCCCCTTTGGCTGGACCCCAGTCTGTTGGCATCTTGTGGTCCAGTGTGTAGAGATTTTTGCTGTCAGTCTTGAGTGATGTGTATGTGACTCTATCTGTGCTTGGTTATGAAATGCCTCCTTTAATGTTGCATTATCATGGAGATGACTTTAACACACTAGTGCATAACAAAATAAAAATTAAATTATTAGTTTTGTTTTAGTTTGCTTTCTTTTTTAAAGATGTGTTTTGTGAATACAAATGATTAAAATAATGAGGAATGAGGCTGAACTGAGTAGTTTCCTTTTATGACATGAAACATCTTACTGTTGTCACACTTGACTTGGTTTCTCTTCTCCTGCAGAACCAAACCCTGCTGTTGTCCAGCTGGAGTCAGTTTATAGTCATTCCTGTTCTGTTTAACGGCTAATTATTAGTTATCGCACCGAAATTTTGTTTTGAAGTGACAAGGTGGGTTTTCCCACTTTGAATTCCCTTTAGTGACTGGGGTGACCTACCAGTTAATGCTGTTCCTCATGGTCATTATCATCATTCTATAATGTCACAGCAGTGCTGCTCACATTTTGTGGTTTGTTGGTTTCTGACTAGAGACATGATATATTGGTTAGCATATAGGTATCGCCCGGAGCTAGTTAAAAATAGACATCTGCTTTTGGCCCGGGTATCAGGCTTGGTATATATTGCCGGCTAATATTTAGACTTGAGTCAGTATTCAGAGTTGGCAGCGCCAGTTCTGAAGGCATAACCACTAAAATGATTTAAACGATTGCACTGGGCAATCCGGCGTTTTCTGTAGGGGTGGGCGAGGGACTCCGCCGACTCATTCGTCACTTAGTCTCAAGTCGGCGCTACTTCATTGATGTCTCATTGTGATGTCTCTCGAATTTCCACATCAGTGCACCACTATTTCTGAAATTTCCAAATTCTCGTCAGACCTCCATTTGTGACGCCCGTGTTCCTCCGCGGCGGGCCGCCAGCTCTCCCTAAGTGCCCTGTTACCAGTTTTTAGCCCTTTGATCGATCCAGCTCTTGGTTTTCTGCATTAAATATTTATTGTGCAGAATGCAGTATAAATAGAATCTAGCAGTTGTGCTTCAAAAGTCTGCTATTGTCTGAAAGTTGATCTCACCTTTTGGAAGTAGTTAGGAAGACCTGATGCTTGATTTCTTTGTGAATGTTTAAAGAGAGAGAGCGATTTATAACAGTAGTTGTGTGATCGGATAAAGATGTGTTTTGGTGCGGTCGCTTGGAGTGTTAGATTTACACCCGAGATTCTGAATGGCTGAGAGTCTGTCCTCTTATAGGTGCCAGATGCACGGGGGTAAATGTGGGTGTGTACTCACTCCCTGCTCATTCCTATGGACGAGCACCAAAAGTGAGATTGCCAGTGTGATTTTATTTTGGATCTGATGCGTTCGTTACTGTCCAAGTTTGCCTTTCAGGGCTGTGGGTGCCTGAAATGAGCTTCTGAGGTATTTATTTGTAGGTTGGGTCTGTTTGCCATGGGCACCTCGAGAGGAAAATGTGTCAACGAGCAGGCAATGTTTGTGTGTTTGCTAACGGGGGAAATTCATTTCTGTACAGCTTTTAAAAAAAGGTCCTGGCTCGATTGTAGGGTCTTAGAATTGTTTTGAGATTTTTGTTATATATTATTGCATCAAAGTTGTTGATTCAACAAATGTAGATATGCTAAGTTTCTAAATAAAAATGTGCCGGCATTGTTTTTGTGTGTGTTTGATAGTGGCAGATGGCAATGGAGTATTGCACAGATCTGCTACTGAACGGCTACCGAAAGAACAGTGAGATCTGCAAAGGCAGTCTGGTCTTCTAAGTGGTCTGCCCATCCCCCACTCTGTCTGTTCAATGCCTTGGCCTCTTGCTGTTAGCACCCCCCCCCCCTCCCCATCCCCCCTAGATCGCTTTGGCCGATTTGCTGGCTTCTGCGCTGCTGGGTCCTAAAGCCCTGCCTATTACTACAGGCCTTGTTTTGCCCTCTGAAGTAAGATAGAATAGAATCTTTATTGTCATTGTAGCAATGAGACATTGTACAACGAAATCAAAGTGCAATTCTCCAGTGCAAAATAAAAACACAGTCACTCTGAAAGAGCCTGAACGCTACTTTCTTTCGTACCTAC
>JABJVO010000015.1:3713738-3725715 GCA_026770805.1 Boulengeromyrus knoepffleri | reverse complement strand
GTCCGCCGCTTCAGTGAGGTTTGACGTTTGGGCCGCTGCTGTTCACGTGCCCGTTAGGACCCTGATCCCCATCCTGCACCACAAGGCCAAGAGGGGCACCCCCCACCAGGCCAAGCATGCCGTCCACTGCATCCACGCCATCTTCCACAACAAGGAGGTCCAGCTGGCGCAGATCTTCGAGGTGACCCGCCTACCATGACCATACCTGCCTGTAGAAAGCCGGCAGCGAACCTAGCTGACCCCCCCCCTCTCCAAAACAGCCTTTGTCCCGCGGCCTCAATGCCAACGTCCCCGAGCAGCTCATCACGCCCTTGGTGTCGCTGGGCCACATCGCCATGTTGGCACCGGACCAGTTCGCTTCGCCCATGAAGTCCATCGTGGCCAATTTCATCGTCAAGGACCTGCTGATGAACGACAGGGTGAGGGCCGGTCGCCGGGGCCCCCGAGGGCCGCCAATGCGCCAGCTCGTCTCCGCCGTGTGAGTCACCGCTTGGCCCAGCAGCTCGGCCGTTCCCAGTGAGACGCCAACTGCTGTTAGAGAGAGATTTAGACCAGTGGGCTGCAATAACGTAAAGGATAATGTTTCCAGGTTGTTTTGGCCAGCCTTATTCCCATAATGCCTCTGCTGTTTTGGCACAGCAGTCCCTGTTATATAGACCAGTGGGCTGGAGACAGTTTCCCCTGCTGTGTTGGCATGCTTACTCGCTCGCCTCCGGGGGCAGTGTCGCTTCCATCGTCCTCCTCCGCCCCTGAGAGCTGCTCTCGAGTGGGCCGTGAGAAGGCCCTGCCATATGCCACAGAATGCTCAGCGTGTTTACGGGCTCAGTGCCACCGATCTCCACCAGGCGGCGGTCATCACATGAAGCAGCGATCACGCTCATTGAAAGTCAGTCGTCGGTGGCTCTGCATTGAAGTGACTCGTGAGCTAAAGAGTAAATTGGATGGAAGGATACAGTTTGTCGGACTTTGTGATCCTGGTCTAGGTCTGCTCACATGTAACGCAGCAGATGAATGGCCTTCACATAGCTGGCTAATTCTGTGCAATTTACAGAACCCTAAGGGCTCAAATATTCCATGTCAAGCGTTAACGAGCCCCCCCCCCATTTAGCTCCTCTGTGCCTCCGCTGGAGTACTTAAGTGTGTCTCTCTCCCAATCCAGTCGACGGGCAACAAGAACGGCAAGCTGTGGGCTTCTGACGAGGAGGTCTCCCCGGAGGTGCTGGCCAAGGTAACTGCTCCCTTCTCTTCTGTTCAGCCCTCGGGAGATCAGAGGGTGCTGCCCGTGATCTCCAGGTGTAAATGAAACACACCCTTCTAAATACACTGCGTCTTTGAACCTATAATTTTGTTGGCATCTGTATGTTGTGTTTTGGGGACTGCTGCTTAATCTTGCATGAGTTAATATAAGCTTTTCCCTTTTGGAAAACGCTTAGGGGTCTGTGCCGTCCGCAGTACATTGTAGCGAAGCTGTTGTGTAATTGTCTCCAGGTCCAGGCTGTCAAGCTGCTGGTACGCTGGTTACTGGGGATGAAAAACAACCAGTCGAAATCCGCCAACTCCACACTGCGCCTCCTGTCGGCCATGCTGGTGAGCGAGGGCGACCTGACGGAGCAGAAGAAGATCAGGTACCCGTTTGGCCGCCTCCCCGTCTGTCTCCTGGGCAACAGGACGGCCTCGGCGAGATCGCAAGTGTTCCTGGTCCCTCACGTTCCTGTCCATGTGTATCCATAGCAAGTCAGACATGTCCCGCCTGCGCCTGGCTGCAGGGGGCGCCATTCTCAAGCTGGCGCAGGAGCCCTGTTACCATGACATCATCACACCGGAGCAGTTCCACCTGTGCGCCCTCGTCATTAACGTGAGTCCGGGCCCCCAAGGGCGTGCTCTGTTCCTGTCGGTGTCGGGCTGGGGTAGCTCTCCATCATTTTGAGGTTATCGCCCCCTACAGGACGAGTGCTACCAAGTGCGGCAGATCTTCGCCCAGAAGCTGCACATGGCGCTGGCCAAGTTGCTGCTGCCCCTGGAGTACCTGGCCGTGTTCTCGCTGTGCGCCAAGGACCCGGTGAAGGAGCGGCGTGCCCACGCCCGTCAGTGCCTGCTGAAAAACATCACCGTGCGCCGCGAGTACGTCAAGCAGAACCCCATGGCCCACGGTCAGTGCTCCGCCCCCCCGGTGCCCCTTTGACCTTTCATGTCCAGTCCGCATCGGTTTAGGCTACTCCACGGTTCCATGCCTTAAAACCGCAAGTGTGGATCATGAACGTATAACAAGCCGGTCAGGCTGCTGAGGCAGTTTGCAGAGCTACTGGGTCGTGTGTTAGTGACAGTCCCCCCCCCCCCCCCACAGAAAAGCTGCTCTCGCTGCTGCCCGAGTATGTCCTTCCCTACATGATCCACCTGCTGGCCCACGACCCAGACTTCACCAAGCCGCAGGACTGCGACCAGCTCCGCGACATCAAAGAGTGAGTGGGGGGGGGGGCTCTTTTTCCAGAATGTTCTGCATGTTGATGGTTTCATTCGGTATCTCCCAACCGCCCACAGGGATGTAATGTCGATGCTTTCAGTCCCCCCCCCACGCTCATTTTGTCACTGCTTCCGCCCCCACAGGTGCCTGTGGTTCATGCTGGAGGTGTTGATGACCAAGAACGAGAACAACAGTCACGCTTTCCTCCGCAAGATGGTGGAGAACATCAAGCAGACAAAAGATGCCCAGGCGCCCGACGACCCCAAAGTCAACGAGGTGCCCCGTTTTCAGTCTTCCTCTGAGCCGTCATGTGACTCGCGTGGGCGTTCTTAGAAGTCGCCGGCCAGAGTGCTCCCCCTTGCTGCTGACGTTGCCGTTTCCACCTGTCCCTGGTACAGAAGCTGTATACGGTGTGCGACGTCGCGCTCCTTGTCATCGCCAACAAGAGCACCGCCTGCCACCTGGAGTCTCCGAAGGACCCCCTGCTGCCCTTCAAATTCTTCACTCCCCCGGACAAGGTGCTTTCCTGAGATTTTCCAGATCAGCAGATTAACGTGAAGCTGATCAGCATCAGCCGGGTGTGCAGTAATGAGCTGTGTTGTCTTGCATGTAGGTATGAAGGGTTTGGTTCATTTAAGGCTACGTTTCCTTGTCTTGATATTCCTTTATTTATTACATCTTCCTTTGCACCATTAGACTAATTATGGCTGCTTGATAAAGGATGCAGCCTGATCAGGGCCCTCCAGAGACTGAGTGAAGAAGAGTGGGGTTTGCAGGTGTCCAGGATCAAAACTAGGACCTAATAACCTCTTCGGCACAGTCTGTCTGCGGAGAGAGTGCTGACCTCGTTCAGAGGTTCACTTTCCTCGGCTGCACCATTCGTGTCTCTGAAGTCAGCAGACTGATTGGGAGAGCATGGGGGGGTTATGAGGTCGCGGGAAAGGGGTGTGTGGCGATCCCGATATCTTTGTAAGAGGACGAAGGTCCAAGTCCTGGTGCTCCTTGTCTTGCTGCATGGCTGCGAGATGCTGTCCAGTGATCTGAGGCAAAGACTGCACTCCATTGGCGATGATGGTTGTACAGAAGCTAGTATTCTGGGAACGTTTGAGAAGCCTAAACATGTCAGTAATACTCTGTTCTTTGGTTATTTATAATAACCTTGAAGCATTGCTGCTTCATCAGGGTTCGTGCAGGTCTGCTTGTTAAGGCTTAGTCTGGAAGCTCTCTGCACGGCCCCGAGCTCAGCCCTGGTCCATCGGTAGGTTAGAGGATGATTATTAAGAATCTGGCCAATGCCTGTGACTGCACCTTCTGTGGATTGCAGCCCTGCAGTAGCTGTCGAGCTTGTGACACTGATGGCCGTTCTGGGTTTAAATCCCCTAGCACAGGGTTTCAGGTTGTCCACTTTGACCGCCATGTGAAGTATGACCTCCCCTGTTTTCCAGGACTTCATAAATGACAAGGAGTATGTGTCATCTGAAGTCCGCACGGCTCTCTTGACGGGAAAGGTAAGGCGGCCGTTTCAGGGTCTCCGGCTAGTTTCCTAACCCTAACCCCATAGTGTGGTTCTGGTCACACACGCACTGAGGATCGGGTTCCCCTGGTGGTTCCTAAATCTGTCATGCCGGCCATGTGTTGCAGCCAAAGCCCAGCCCTGTGCTGGTCACCGTCAACAAGCCGCTCTCGGTCACCGGGAGGAGACCATACACCAAGAGCACGGTGGCAGACGGAGGTGCCGGCGGCATTGGCGGTGTCCTGGAGCCCAGTTCCCCCGCTGGGAACAAGGGGAGGTGAGCCCCCATCTAATGTTATAGCACTCGAGACCGGTCTTGGTCTTGAACACTTTTTTTGCGGTCTTGGTCTTGTCCAAGAATCAACTTTATTTTGACTCAGTTTTGTCTTGGTCTCCAACATAGAGGACTTGAGGTTTTATTTCAAGACCAGTCTAGACCACTTATCAAACCTGCCCAATATTTATCACAATGGCTTAATATTAATCTGTTTAACCCTTAGAACCCGACAAACGCAAAATGCATTGATTTTCACACCCCTTAATCTCAGGCTCGTCCAAGTTTCAATGTTGTGCCCTAAAATATTCCAGAGTGCACAAAGAGGGATATATTTTAAACATTTTCTACAAAAAAACACCCCTAATACTCCATAAAACATCCATATTATTTACATAAGACGGAAAACAAAGCACGTATTCACTTCTGCAATGATCCACAACAGTATCCTCCTGGGGAAAAAAAATGTATTTATTATAAGCCTATAAATTAAAGGATAAAGAAAATACTGAAAAATGGGCTGGAGTTCTACTAGAAATGTCAAAACGCAGCATTCTATTTATTAGGAAGACAATTACTTCATTTTCATAATATTTATTCACAAAAGTTTGAATATGTATGTTTGATGTCGAGCTCCGTCAAAACAGTAGAAATACAACGCGCCCATCGTGTAACTGGAACACCTTCCATATGTAAACACAATGACGTGCTACAGCGCAGGTTTGTTTGAGGCTAAAATGCCGACCAAGTCTCCTCAAATTTCACTTTACCAATCATAGTGTGTATAGGCGGGAAAATAATAGCGAACATTCAGCATTAGATATAATATTAGGGCTGTCAATAGATTAAAATATTTAATCGTGACATTAATTGCACAAGTGTCCATAGTTAATCACAAATTAAATCATGAATTTATTCAACATTCACCATTAAGGGATTTTTTCAGGTGTTAATATTCTTACCAATATTAGTTGGCAAGGCGTGAATGCTTTTTGCAAATGTATGCATTTATTATTGGAAATCAATTACCAACAATAAACAAATAAATGTTTTAGTAAGTTTAGTATTTATATACTTACGAGTGCAGTTCAGATTTTTTCTTTCCTGGACTGTCTGTCTGCTGTTCTTCCTGGTCCCTGAAATCCGCGTCACTCACTTTCTGTTCTGTGGCTGCTGTAAGGGATGTGAGCGCGGAGGGCTTGGAGACGGGGGTTAGTGAGAACAACGAGAATCCTGGGATCATCCTCTCTGACAGCAGCAGGAAGGTGAGTGGCCGAGGTCCCAGCGGGCATGGCCGCCCATTGGCTGTCCGATGGGGGGGGGTGGAGCCTGACGTCTCTGCTGGGGCCTCTTCTGCAGGATGCGAACTTGGAAGGCAGTCAGGGTGGCAAGATCGGCCTGACCCCCACGGCCTCGCCCGCGCTGCCCGCAGTGCCGAGCAAACCCCGGAGAGGGCGGCCGCCCAAGTCGCTGTCTGGCGGCACGGGCACGGGCACGCCCCCCAGTGCAGAAAAAGAGGGAGGGGGAACGGGGCGGGGCCGGAAGAGGGCTGCCCCTGCCCAGGACGGCACCGCCACAGTTGAGCCAATCACCATCAAGATACCAAAACAGCAGAAAGACACGGAGTCCAAAAGGGCAGCTCCTCAGAGGCAGATGGACCTGCAGAGGTAACCGGCGAGCGACTGCAGTGATGTCAGTGCGCAGCGAGTGTTGGTCTCCATGACGACCCCAGCGGGTTTGCCTCCCGCAGCCACTGCCACCTACTGGGCAGTGAGGGCGACGCGGAGATGGAGTCCAGCTCAGGGAGCTCGAGAGAGAGCAGCTCAGGCAGGAGGGTGCCGGCATTCTGCAGCCAGGTGCACTGGGGCAGCTTCAGCAGCAGGCTAGCAGATTGATAGGTGCAGTGTTAGCGGACAGGTCCCATGATGCATCACTCCAGGCGGTTTGAGATTTCCTCCATGCCTCTCCATGCTGATCATCACACGCCTCCCGTTCTCCCCCCCCCCAGGTAAGACGAATGCGCAGGCCGACCCGTAGGAAGTGGAGGATCGCCCCCCCTCGTTGCGGGACCCTGTCCGGGGGCCCCTGGAGCCGTGCAGCCCCGGCAGGCTCCTGTATCTCTCCCCTCATGTGCTTCTGGCCCCCAGATGGGACCACTCAGCATCGACATACACTTAACTGCTTGCGAGGCCCCCGCCGACAAGGCAAGGTTTCTCCTCCATGAGAGACCCGAGGAAAGGGTGAGGGAGGAACCTTCCGGCGAAGAGTTCAGGCTGAAATAACCATCCCTTCTGTTGTCGTTCATTTTCAGTCCCCTAAATGTCTTTTAATGCTCTTTCAGTTTTAACGGTTCACAGGCTGTATATAATTTTTTTTTTTTTTAAATGCCGATTTCATGTTTGAATTTCCTTAAGGTAGATGGTGGCTTTTCCAGTTTTGCTTTTTTAAAAAAAAAAAAAAAAAAATTCTAAATTTCAGATCCCTGGTATCAATTTAAACGAGATCTGAAGCCAAATATTAACCATTTCCTGTACAATTAGACCGGCGCTGCTGCCGATATCGAGAGCTGTGGTTTGTCGGAGTGGAAGGACAGCAATAGTTTTGGCACTTTTTTAATAGAAAAAAAATTGTGTGGTGGGTTTTTCTGTATGTTGGGCTGCATGTTTAACATTCCCCGTCCTGTCCCTAATATGCAAGGTGTGGTACAGGTCCGAATGTGTGCATTACCCCAAACCCGCTCCCCTCCCCAAAAACCTGCTTCCTCCTGTACAATGTGGCGACTGGGGCTCCGCCCCCCAGCGTCTGACAGAATTAGACCTTCGCCTACACTTATAACCAGGAGGGGGCTGAATGCCAGTTAAAGGCTGTAGCAGGTGAATGGTTTCCGACTCCAAGGCCTTTTGTTTTTAACTTAGTGCACATTTTACATTTTTGTAATGAATTGAAGTTTGCTAAATGAAATGTACTGTTTTTTTTTTTTTCCTTCGGGAAACTTCTGCTCAAAAGTTTTTTGAATAAATATTTTAAATATTTTCCAAAAAGGCCTGGAATTTAGATGCCTGCTTAAATAATACAGTTCAGAACTGTTTCAAGTGTTTTTAGAGATGGGAAATGCTTTTAAATGTTTCCAACTCTTATCCTGGGCTTTTAGTGGAATACTTACTATTGACTCGATATGATTCCCAGTAATGTTTTCAGAATTAGTGTACTGCTGTTCTGCACATAGTATTTAATTTCATGAGGCTTTGTTTTTTCAGAAAATAAATTTTTAGACGTCCCCGTGTGCTTCCCCTGGTCAATGAGTCAGGCTCTTGCTTTCTGGGGAAAAACTGATCTGCGTACCAGAACATGCTTGCTGTGGCTATTTTCTTACATACAAGCTGAAGTTTTCCTGCGAGGTACCACAAGATTTTCTATAAGTTACTGGGTAGCATTTCTGAGCTTCTGGGTTTGAGCTGTCGGAAATATCATGCAATAGAATGGATACTTTAAACCCAGCTTCCTAATGGAAATGAATATTCACATATCCCGCCTTGCTCTCTGTGAGACAGAGGCAAATATACAGGTGAGAGCGGGTTTTAGGGTTAAGGGCCTAGTTTTAACCATTCTGCCAGTCATGGGACTTGAACTGAGAACCTTCCGATCACAGGGACTGAGTCCGTGACCCACATAGTCGAACACTGCTCCACCGGTTGGCGATCGCGGAAGAAGGCAGGCCGAGTCCACTTCTCAGACGAACTCTGCTTGGTGGGGCAGTCCGCTCAGCAGGGAAGAACCTGTTGTCTTAAAGACGACAGTATGACGAGTGACCATGCTGTACTCTTTATTTCACTTTGAGAAGATGAGAGGAGATTCAAACTGGAAAAAAAATAAAATAATAAACCGCAACCCATTTTCGTGCAATATACTAAATACAACAATAAGGAAGACCTGGGGTGTTTGTTTCCATTTTTCTTTCCCTTTTTTACAAAAAATAATTCCAGCCATCAGTGGGGGCATTCTAAGGATATCTTAATAGAACAAAAGGCTGTACATGAGTAAGTACACATTCCTTAGCCTTACAGCAAAAAAAACAAACACCCACTTTGCACTACCATGTGCAGACAGAAGGGGGCATTTTAACTACAGCGTGACTGAGCAGGACAAGCTGTCTGCAAAGGTGTGCACCAGAAGCCAACTGCAGTGTGTCAGCCCTGCACTCTCCAGCATAAGACGTGCTCCGTGGCACCGGCTCAGGAAAGCTGTTCAGCAACCTCCTAATTCAAGAACCGAAGACATTCGCGTGTGTGTGTGTGTAGCGCTGGGTCAGCAGGACAAACATATCAGCTGATTTCAGTACCGCAAGCTGGGATTGGCTGATAGCCTGTGAACCACTGATTCCACCAATGACAGCAAAGCGTTTGATCCACTACAAACACACCAGCATGGTAACTTGAAGAGTGCTATACTTCCATAAAAAGAAGAGGGGGGGAAAAAAATAATGTATTTGCTGGTATTTGCATCCCTTCATGTCTAAGTGAAAACATGGCCTTAAAAAACAAAGAAATGGAGACTAGTTAAGATCACCGACACTGGTCATGGACACAAGGTTGATGCTCCAGGCTTAAACTGCCTGCGTACGATGGCGCCTCCTGCTTCTGAGTTACTTGGCATTGAAAAGGCATCATTTGACAGCTCTGCTCTCCCAGCACACACTGCGGTGGGGTGGAGCTAAATGTACCTTATTTAAAAAAATTAGATCAGCATTGAGGGTCCAAGTTTGCATGAAAACAAGAACTCAGATGGGGGTCTCAGGTGAGAAACACACCCCCCACTCTCCAATACAGATCAATCAGATTATGTCTTCAGTCCTGTGGCTCCTACTACTGCACTAAGAAATGCAAGAATAAAAAAAAAAAATGAACAAACAAGGGATCCAGCACCACGGGAGTCAGGGCCCCTAATAAAGCAGACAGCTTGGCCTCTTGTACGTAACACCCACATGGATGGCGAACAGGGGGCGGAGTCGGGACACACCAGACAGCACATTCTCCAAACATAACTAACCAACCCGCTTCCTGCTCATGGCCTTTCCTGTCATGACCAGGCCGGCTGCAGCATAGAATCATACAATTAGGATGAGAGTCTGCGTCCCCCGGGGAGGACATGACGTAAATGGACAGCGGACGGCCTGGATCGCCGCGGCACGGGAATATCACCCGGGAAACCCCAAGGGCCATAAGCTCGGTTCACCTCACGGAAGGTACACGGGGCCCCCCAGGGGACGGCGGCCCCGCCTTCATCAGACGACAGCTGGTAGGACATATTCCCGGTTTTAAAGAGCCAGCAATGGGGAGCGAGTGCGACCCTCCTGGACCGGGTGGGCTCGCAACCCAGGCGAGCTCCCGCTATGTAGCCACAGGCCACACGGGGGCGCCGCACAGCTCCACAAAGCAAAGCTGGAAATTCAGAAATACTTCAACAATAAAATGGTCACATTGCTTTTAAATAGTTGCCAAAAAATAAAAGTATAGGGCATTTTCTTCATAGTAAGCACAGCTGAATTTTATAGTTTTACAATATTAAGAAAAATTAAAGTATTTCCCCATTTCTTTTAATTTACACAGACTTCAATACCTTTATTTACAAATGAATTCTTTGTATTCTTTTTTTTTTTTCCAGTCTCAGCTTGAAGCTAGATGGTGTAATCAGTTAACAGTGATGGTTTTTCATTCTTTGTTTTTAAAAATCTAAACATTTTCCTGTAAGTAAGAATCAAGAAAAGAGCAACCAGTTGGATCAGGTATGCCTGGGGTGGGGTGGGGTTGGTGGATGGGGGGGAGGGACTGGCTGAGGGGGAGGATGGATGGATGGAGGTGGGCTGGAGAAAGGGGGTCAAAACGTAAGAGACTGGACTTCGGGTTGGTGTGTGTATGGTGAGCACAGACTCAGTTGCTGAGCAGGACCTCCGTTGCCGTCTCCACATCCCAGGATTTTGAGGACAAGGCCACTATTACTGCATTCTGTAGGCGGGGAGAACAGCCTCTTAGCACAGGCTCGTACAGAGGTGCACAGCATACCGGTCAAAGTGTTGGTGTCGGGCGATGTTCGTTAAAAATCAAGATGACGACACCAGCCAATATTCACACTTTATCGATATTCAAAGGTAGCTGTACTGCAACTATATATGTTATTACTTTAAAATGGATGTGGTTGCATTGGACAATCAGTCATTTTCCGTAGTGGAGGATGGGGGATTTCGTCGGGTCACTCATCACTTAGAACTGTGCTACAGTCGGCGCTGCTTTGCTGACGTCACACTGCCTGTGTTACTCGACGTGGTCGCTACACGTATTCCTGGGATCTTAAGGTGAAATGTCACCGACATCTTTCACACGCATTTGTGGATCTTGGAGCTAGCTGGTTATCGGTAATATTAGACAAAAATATGTCTGTCGTCGTATTGCCCACAATGTCCACAATGGTGCAACATTAGCTGCATCCCCCCATCATAATGAGCAGCAGTATCTGTGGCTTTAGCCCACCCCTCCTGGGACAGATAGCAGGGTCTTCTGCCGTACTCACTTTGTCGAAGCCCATTGCACACAGCTTGTCTATTTTGCGGGTGTACTCGGGACTGGAGACTGGCGCCCCGGCGTAAACGTGAGACCAGAGTCGGGCCGTCTGTTTGAACATTTCTGGATTCTGCTTGTACTGGAATAAGAGATGGCAGTTTCTAATGAAGTTCCACACCTTAAAGTCACATCAGAACATGGTATTTCAAGGACCTTGTGCATAACCTCTGTGACCTGTATGTTTAGTTATAAATACAGGATAAATTTCTCTCGGAATCGAATGAGTAACCCTCTGCCCCATGTGTCCCTCCCACTTCCCGATCCCACCACAGCTCCTCCGCTAATTTCCCCCTCCCACCCTCACTCTTGCCCCACCCACCTGATTTGCCACCACTGCGTCCTGAGGGTCGTCCGGTTCTGCTGCCGCCAACAAAGCCTGTAGTGATAACAGCACGGTCCTCAGCGTCATGGCGGCCGCCCTGGGGTGCGGGGAGGTGTTCTGTTAGCACACTGGTTCTGGGGTCCCTCCTCCATGACTATTGTCCCACTTGTCCTGATTCAACACGCCTCACTGCATTTTTAGACTCTGAAAGCGGCCTGTCCTATGCGTGGTTAAACATTATCACCGAGTGCTTCTTGTGGAAGGGAACCTCACCACTGATCTTTCAGGATGTCCAAGCATATGGCACCAGTGACGGAGCTGATGTTCGGATGCCATATTTTAGTGATGAAGCGTACCTGTGCAGAAGGGAAGGACAGGAGAGTCAGGCGCGATACTGGGGTGTGGCCACTGGGGGCAGCCCTAAACCCCAGGGAAGGCGGCGAGGGGGACATTTACCAGTCAGACAGTTTGTGTGTAAAATCACATGCAGGCAGTGAGTGTTTGGTCCTGACAAAGACCAGGTAACCATTATTTCTATAAAATTATACTAGAGGGGAAAGACAAATGGAGGGGAAAAAGAAACAAAATTAGCTAAAATTACGCACATACAGTAAAATCCCGTTATAGTGGACTCGCATATAACGGAATATCATCTATAACGGACGAGGTCTGCTGGTCCCGGCTGTGCGCCTTTACGAACATGCAGAAAAAGAATCGGATATAGCGGACTCGCATATAACGGAATTTCGCTTATAACGGACAAACAATTTGGTCCCCAGGGCCGCTTTTAGCT
>JABJVO010000015.1:3685045-3713592 GCA_026770805.1 Boulengeromyrus knoepffleri | reverse complement strand
CAATATAATAATCTATACCACAAGTGTGTCTGCTGGGGTGTGGCATGAGTAAATGGTGTCCTGTACTTGTGTTCTGGCCATACAGCAACTCTGGATATAACAGACTGTTTTGCCAGGTGCCTTGAAGTCCGTTATAACGGGACTTTACTGTATCAGCAACACGAGGAGAGGACCACCGCAAACACCCACCTTCGGAGGGTTAAATGGATACGTTTCTGGAATTTTAATTTCTAGCTGATATCTTCCACCTACGAAAGGGAAAAGGGGTTAAAAAGTGAAATAGTGCAAATACACAGAGCCCTAACGCACACTGGCATTCATCTACTAAGAGGAGCTGCAAGATGCTGGAACTCTACCAAGAGTGTCTGTCAAAGAAGCTGGTGGTGTTGCCGCGACAACAGACACAAAGCAGTGCCGACAAATCACTGGCTTTTTCTCAGTATCGTCTCTGCGGAATCCAGAATATATCCATGCACTGGATATCCATACAGTTTTTGTTAAATTTCTCACACTGAGTCCAGCAGCCAGGACGAGAATGGTTACGATTGGCTTTGAGCCGCATGTACAGTCCACACAATAGCAGCAGTGGTAAACTTTACACTGATTTTATTTTTCAACATATTACACAACCTTGTAAAGGAACCATCATTAAAATTGCCAAGCTTGCCAAGTTTTGTTTCCTATGACAGAGTTATACATTTTTTTTTTTTTTTTTTTAAAAGTTAAACTAATTGGTGATCTCCATTTGGCAGAATTTTATTATGGGAACCCCCCCTCCCCACTCAGCAATTCTTATCCTGGGAACTCCTCCCCTGCACGCGCCTAATTTTATCACCAAGATATTAAAATACCAGAATAGCACTGTTATTTGCAGATACTGTATACCAGAGCATAATGTCGAGATGGTACGACGGCATGAAAGATCAGACACCGCCAAAGCCTACGACCCACCTGACTGTCGCGGGGCATGTGCGTGACATTCAGTGTCAACATTAACATCGCACATCACCCAGGCCTGTCCGGCACAGTGTTTAAGTCACGGAAAAAAGTGAACGTGAAGTCGCATCTACTGCTATGCGTACTGCAGTTACACCATGATGTCACTAACACCATGCCCCGTACACTAAACCGGAGGGGATGGCTGTCCGCCCCCATCTTCTCGCCGCAGACTGGCCTTGTCAGAGTGCCCCTTCCACCCTTTCAGTGTAAACAGAACCCAAAACAACACTCCACCACTGCCTACAGAGCGCTCTCTGCATCAGAAGCCGCCCCACCCCCCAGTCGAGCACGCAGGTGGCCCCCACAGGGTGACTCTTAGGCAGAGGGCATGTGGGGACAGTGTGTGGCTCAGTAGGTTATGACGCTGTGTCTGTGAATGGAAGGTCGCTGGTTCAAATCCCAGGATGGGCAGAGTGATACCGCTGCTGCTCCCCTGTGTTAAGACCTTTAACCCCCATTTGCTCCAAGGTCTGCTGTACCCTGCTTCTTACCCTGCTTTCTCAATGGTACATTTCTTTAGATAAAAGTCTGTTAAATACATTTTTTTAAATGTTAAAAAAAAACATGTAGCTATAGCACTTGTGACGGCCAGAAAGAGAACAGGATCAGCACAACATCTGCCAGCGTCACTGCCTAGACTGGGAAGGCCTGCAGGTTCAGGTGTGAAGTGTGAACTGACGGGGACAGCTTCCGGAATTCCACAGCGGCTAGGAAAACCCTAAAGGTAGCCAATAGCGGGGAAGGCAGGTACAGAGAGGGGTCCACTTACCTTCATAGGGCGTGTCGGGGGGTCCTGCTATCTCCCCTTTCAGCTCTGTGAAATTCTCATCTACGAGGTCAACTTTTATCTGGTTTTTGCTCGTCTGTCGAGAGAAGCACCAGAACGGAGACAAAGATGAGTGACACCCAGAGGAAGCGGAAAGATCCCAATGAAAACATTAAGCCACCGTAGTAACTACAATTCTAATGGTGAGTATAATGTATTATACTGAAAAATGAGTAAACCGGAAGCGGCATTAAGTCAGAGTACACAGCGGTATTTCAACTGTGCAGTGTGACAGGTGGTGGTATATTAGCATTCTGTGATCATTTTAAAATCGAGGGGGAAAAAATGAAAATACAAATAATCACTCAGCGGGTGTAATTAGAGCGCCACAGTGAAAACATCACTTAAAGGCACAAACGTGCCAACAGAATTCCACTGTAAACCTTTCGCATTACAAACAGCATCCTGCTGTGGGCTGGGCTGAGGCCGGTGATTCAAAACGAATGTAAAGGGCACTTAATGGAAAATTATGAATGCAAACACATAGAAAGTAGCCAGATATTAATGACCCATTCAGCATGTGCTATTTAAATGACCCACATTCACAGGAGAATCACCCAGTGCTTCTACAGCTGCCCCATTGCCTTCAATAAGAATATTCTGTGTAGGCAGGATAAAGATCAAACATGTAAATCCTGTGGAATCACAAAACTATCTGCATTCCTGCCTACATGCCAAGCTTCATATGATTCTGCAAATGTAACGGTTCCTATATGAGAGGTAGTAAGGAGAGTGTCCGAAGTCTGTGTCAGTGGTAAATATGGTACAGGGAGTGTGGGAGGGGCCATACCAAATGCTGCAGAACTAACTGGAAGAGTCAACATTACTAAGTTAGGAAGGATACTATTTATAACACATTATTATCAGTGTGCAAGACAATAACATCAACTATATAACACAAACAGCAACAGACTAATCTATCTCACAGGGATATCAGCATGTCACATGTTGCAATGAGTCCTTCTATGTGAAATTAAGCCTTGTCACAAAACAACGCAGCAGCTTAACGAAACACTAAGAACCACGCCAGTGGTTCTTAGTGGCCCACATGCTGGATAAGCGTGTGAGGTGTCGCGTCCCTGAAGGGAGCGCACAGCAGCAGGCTGCTAAAGCAGTGTTTCCCAATCTGGCCCTCGGGGACCCACAGACAGTCCACGTTAACGGGAGCTGGGAGGGAGCAAAAATGTGGACTGTGCAGGAGGGTGCAAAAACGTGAACCGTCTTGCGGGTCCCCGAGGACCACGTTGGGCAACACTGTGCTAAGGCATCACTTGGCATGCACATCACACATTTGTTTTAAGGAGCACCATCACTGCCCCTCCCCCAAAAAGAGCTTTAAGCCAATCACATTGAAGCACCTAACATCTGAGAGAACCACCTAGTGACTACAGTCACAGTCAAATGTGTTCTCTTCTCAATATCAAGAAGCACCTCAGATGCCCGTATTTTCTGCTGACAGCAAGAGCCAGCCTAAGGTCAGCTTCTGTGGTACAATTCTGTCAAAACATCGCAGGAATCCATGCCAAGTCAGTCACATGACACCCAGGGACAAATGCAGACAAATTCGACGACCCTGAAACTCAACAAATGACTTCCTTGCCCGATTCACTCCGATAAACTGCAATCTTCCTTTCTGCAACTCATACTGATTTCTGAACAAACTCCAAAATTGCACTGTTGTCGCGCCTCTTAACAAGCAACCAAAAGCACAGGGCAGCAAGATTTTCGGTCGCACTGCAGCTTTATGTGAAAGATGCGTCTAGATGAGGATATTAATGGGCCACTCCTTTGCAATTAAGTCCAGGGAGGTGCCATTCCGCAAGTAACAGCTATGGAGGAAATAACAGCCTAACTCTCACTGATTGTGCAAAGATTTAACGCCATGTACAGGAACTGCAATCTTCCCATTTGGAAAACCAGTAGCACTCCTAGCAACATTTTCCAACAGGTTTAAAACTGCCTCCCTAATTGATCTGGGTGATAGTACCAATACATCAAGTGCACTGGTTTCACCCAAATTTCCACTTGGATATATACAAGAAAAACAAACAAATGTGGTACTTTGTAAAACACGCAATAAGTGGACAACTTCACCCTGACATAGGAATATGTTCAGCAAGTAAACATCTGGATTAGAGCCGTTTTCCAGTAAAATTGGGAACAGCACAAGGACGTGAATTACCCCGAAGACAAGCGGCAGCAAAACCAGAAACATCTGACAACTCAGTAAAAGTCAGGGGGCAGAAGACACGCTGATTAAATATTAAACGTATTTTAGCTGAGAGTGGAGATGTTAAAATGGAATGGATGTGCAGAAAGGCGCAGGAATAATGCGGAGAAACGGCGGGAGAAGACCGGGGCTGTGAGTGGGATTCGCACACTTAAATGGGAATCATTTTAATTAGGGGCGCCGCAGCTGTCAGACTGCGGTATGCAGTTCGCAGGAGCATGGAGGCTGGAGCTCGGCCTGTGCAGGAAGGCCCGTAGGTGCACAACCCATCCTGCGGACCATGCATCTAAAAGCTGCAGCCGAATAATGCTGCATGCATGCCGACAACCAATAAAACAAAAAAAGCCCCAAAGCAGCGGACTTGAACTGCGCCGGGTCGCCGCCTCCCATCACCTTCTCCGGCCGGGTGTGAACTGCTCATAACTCGCCGTTAGCGGATCGTTACATGGGATTGGTGCCGACAGATAGTGCTCGGCGGGGGCTGTCAGGGAAGCGGACCGGCCGAGCGCCCTGCCGACCAGGGGGGTCCGACCGTAAGGCTACCGTCCTCCTCTAGACAGGAGACGGGCTGGCCCGGGTGGCCCACTGATGAGCCAAATAAAATGACAGCCTATGAAAGTCCTCATTGCAGCCAGCTGTCAGCTTTCAGGTCCGTAGAAAGAGACTCGTCTCGCCCTTTCTGTCAAAGCGGAGGTCTGCCGGGGCTACCTGGCTCCTGCCGCGATGGAGATAAGCGCCTCGGCGGCCGGCCCATAAATCCCACCTTCTCCCTGTCGGACGCCGTCGTCCTTGGTGGTCCAGCCGAGCCTCCCCCCAGACAGGCACAGTGCGACCGACCGAAGCCGCGTCGGCATGCCGAAACGGCCAGTACGCGGCCTCGGCCTAAGTGCACCCTGAATCCCCGGCGTTTCCTACAAGAATAGGCAGGCTCTTGCGCAACCTCCGCGGCAGGCGGGCCTCCGAGCCCCGGGCCGGTGTCGACACTGAAAACCAGCTGACCCACATTAAAATGAAACCCTCCACAGCCCCTTCGAGCACTTTTGCTAAAAAAAAAAATAAAAAAAAATGTATATTAAATAAGGACGGCCAGTTTGGGCACAAAAAAAGCATCCGGACACCTCACATGCAAGGTCTTTGTAACCGCACGCCGGCGAGCCCACCCCGGCCGGGCGGAGCGCACGCCGGCCCGGTTCGGTAGCCGGTTCGGGAGGGGGGACATGGCGAACCTCCTCGCTCTTCAGGACCTCCTTGAACTCGCGCTTAATCCTTTGGACCGCGATGTTGGCCATGGCGCTGCTGTGTGCTGGGTCGGGCCTCCCTCGTCTCCAGCTCCTCGCTCGTATCCCTCACAGCCGCTTTCGGTCTCTCACTTCTCTCTCCCCCCCTTTCTCTCACTCTTTTTTTTTAACCACCCCTCCTTTTTATTTAAAGAGGAACCGGAGCCTCTGCTCCCCTCTGTGCGCCCTGCACTCGCACCGTCTATTTATCTGTATTTTTAATGGTTACTGCGAGTCTCAGCATTCATTTTATTCCCCCATCACATGCGTTACAATGCAGGTCCTGCCATGTTCGCCGAGATTCGTCCAGCCAGGTCTTTCTGTGCCTTTTTTTGCATTTCGTCTGTCCCAAACCCTCCATGACCGCGCCACCAGGGTGCCCTGTATTCCCACCTGTTAAACGTGAGTCATAACGAATAATGAGTTTTAATAACAGCGACAGCAAGCCGTTTTCAATGTTATGGTGAATATAGATCCCCGCGGTGGCAATGTATGGTTTGACAATATCTCTGTAACTGTCGATTTGTGCAACAAAATATAGAAATAGCTAGAAATGGTCCGAATTTCCCCTTTTGTTGCTGTCAAAAAGCCCATTGTTCACTTGGAAAATTCTGCGACCCCAAGCCTTATTGAAAAGGGGTTGAAAATTAATCATGGAATCAATCACAATTCCATGTATGGAACATAGGTTCAAATCCCATGGCCAGCAGATGAAAAATATCATTGTTGGACACTTGAGCAAAGAGAATAGACGCATTTTCCGCACTGAACCTACTATCTGATCGTTATGTGTACATCGCTTTGGGCAAACACATCTCCTTATTAAACAAAAGGTGTGTGCCGATATGCTTCAACATGGCTAATGCCACCCACAACATTCAATTGAAAATGTAAAATTTAATAAAAGAATAAATCAAGATTATCAAGAGATGCAGTTCATATATTTTATACAATTCTCAGAATGTTGCTGATTTGTGGTTCTCATCAGCTGGATGGCTTTAAATGACCCCGAGCCGTGACGGTGATCAGGAACGCAGGGTGGACCCACAGGAGAGATGCTGTTACTCTGGGACATTAGATGTTGATGACTTGGGTAAAATTTTGAGATTTCCTTTTCATAAAAACAGGACTACGTAAGATTTTCTGGAATGTTCTTGAAGAGAATCATTTTATTGTGATTTACCTGAGTAGTTTTGCTATCATTACTTATTTTCTGATATTGAGAAACACAGCGATGATTTCCCTTCGTATTGTCCGAAAGCCCTGGAATGCTGCCCAGGGTAGACCCACAGGCTTCTCTGTGACCCGGACCAGGACATGCAGTTGGAAGATGGATGGAATGGTGGATAGTCTGAGGTCTGGAAAGGTTTTAATGAACAGAAGTTTCAGCTGTTTTAATGCATACCTTTTTTTCTCCTGATGACTAATGTGTGTTTACTTGAAGAGTATTACATAAGTAATCCATCCTTAATAAATAATAAAAAATATATACATTGACCTCAGCCTGAAGTTCTACAGACCCAGCTTCTGAGAGAGGAGAATTTCACGTCTATTAACACTGACAAGTTGAGATGAGTAACTCATATTGGTGTACATTAAACCCACGCACCTGACACACCAACATAGAAATGACAGAAAATCTTGCACTGCAGAATCCTCCTCTTATAGCCTGTCCTAAGTCACAGTCAATCCTAACACAGCAGGACACAGCAGTACTCACTGTGGCGACAGGTAAAGTTTTGTATGGAATGTAATACAGGCAACTGATTGGGTATTTCATCGATCTTAATTTAGAAGTTTTGGACTTTAACCTTCACCTATCTGCATTAAAAAAATCCAAGCAGTAAAACATTATAGCGCCCTGCTGAAAATAATTAATTCCCTTCTCAGTAAGAATGAAAAAAAAACCCCCTAAAAGTACAGATTAATCTCACATGCTGTTGTTGAGCAAAATCCCAATTTAAAGAAGCTCGTTTGCATGCTGACGAGTAAGCTGCGCCTCCCGCGTGGCTCATCCTCCGGCTTCGGTGGAGCTGGAACCGCAGCCAGGTTACAGGGAAGGAAGTAGCGCAGTTTCCTGTTTTTACGTTGCCAATTTCATATTTTCCCTCTTTGCGAAGCTAAAGCTGCTCAACGCCACCCAGTGGACATTATCCATAGAAAACGATCACTATTGTTTTCATCCACCGCCTATACACAGACTTGTATCTTAGTCTTTGGCGGTCACTGTAAAATATTCCTTGAAGCTTTTCCCTTGAAATCACCCAATACCTAATAAATCCGCGTTGGGCTGATTAGGTGGCTTATATCCCAGGAGGACATTATGTGGAAGATTGGAGTACGTGCTGGTGACCCAATAAGCCTGTACGATTCTCATAAGCCGAGTCCGGAATCCCTTGGCCAGCAAATTACCTTATATGCTAATAGCATTTATTATAATCAGTGGCGATTGCTGATCAAATATTTTAATGTAGCAAACTCTTGACCACCCCCCGGTATAATATCAGAGCTGAGCATATATTAGTCATCACTATAAATATAGTACATATTGACATATTCATTACACTGATGTCCTAAACATTTTCCATTGGTTGCTAATTTCGGTCCAGTCTCCCCTGCCGTGGCAAATCTCAAGGAAACCGCCATTGATTATTATTCACATTTAGCACTCCATTTGCCCAGTCCCCATTTATACCGTTTATTATTAATCAATTAAGACTTCGAATCAGGCATCTTGCAGAAACAAACCAGGAACCTTTATTCCATATTCTTACCCACAATTCCCTGGTGTTAATCAGATGGATTTAGCTGACATTTATTTTAGGGTGTGCTTATCTTGGTCTGAATTAAAAGGCTTTAATATATGCTCGCACTGATCAATTTTGAATAATCATAAATGACTGTTTATGTGATACAAGATAATGAGATGAAGCAGGCCCTGATTTGTGCCCTCTCCTGTCACTGTCACTGTGGTGAAAGAGAATTCTCTAATTTGGACAGCGCCCCCTCGTGGAGGCGGACTGGTTTTGCCCAGGGACATTCCGCCGACTCTCCGTTCTCCATCCGCATGGTACTGCAGGTGAGTTAGGGTTAGAGGCTGCTGAACGGGACACTGTATGACGAGGAAATCAGTCTAGCTGCACTAGAATGTGGGTCCTGTCCTGAAGCTTCCTTGACTGAACACTGCCACTCTTACCCAGCAGATAAATATACAAGGCTACAGGGCTGTATGGTGACTAGACGGTCCTTTTAAAGTAGGCCTATGTAAGAGCTACATAAGTGGACAACGGCGGTGTGAGGCAGTCGAAAATATTAATTATGCAATATAAATTATATTTTCTCTAAGTTTAGGAATTTTAATACTCTTTTAATTCTTTATACAGATACTACATGTTGAATAATTAGTGACTAGGCCGTTTTAGCTTTATACTATTGTAGCTTGATAAATTCCCTGGAATGAAACAACGTAAGTCCAAGATCTGTGTTTTTAACGGATTCTAAATAGGACAAAATAATGAATGGTAACAGACTAACTGTTAAATCAATAGCGTAAGTACCGCAAATGGAGCACAGCTGCAATTTATGGACTACAGAAACGGCCTGCGGGTGATTCCACTATTAATTAAGCGGTTAGGTAACAGAAATATGGAATATTCTAGGTCTAGTAACCTTAGAAACGACTCTTCAGGCAATTTGCGTTTAAATATCAATTAATTTGTCTAACCCATCTTCTAGCTGCCCTGATACAGTATGTTCTCAACAGGTGAAAAAGAAAAGCGTGCTAGCGCGGGGACCACAGTGTAGAAGTGATGAGAGGCGTAAATAATCTGTTGATAAAGCCAGAGACCCAGGCTGTGGGTCTCTGGAGCAGCATGTAGCGTAATGTTAGGTAATACGCAATGTTCAAATTCGGTTCAGATACCTGAAGGCACCTATCTTTATATGTGTGTGTGTGTGTGTGTTATAATACCAGGATATAAAGGACTATGAATCGCTTGAGGTTTTGATATGAATTTACTATGGTGCGTTAGCTGCAGTTGAACACATTACCGCTAGATGGCACACTAACACCGCAGACACTTGCCCTTCAGGTTTATTTTGCTCATAGCAAAGCCGGAACTTTATTATTCACTGACATTTTCATTTTAAATAACACGAAAACAGCGATGTGAGGTACATTTGGAATTAACTTCAAAGAACAATACTTCAATAATAATAACTATACATATATTACAAAATGCAGATGAGAGGCACATTCAATTTTCATAATAAAACCTACTGCAGGGATAGTGCTGCAAACAGCCAAGGACGCCAGATTAACGCAAAAATATATTTTCATCAGGTCTGTCTAACTTTCTCATTAATTTCCAAAGTTTATTCTCGTATATAAGAACAGCTTATTTTCCAAAATTATATTTCTGAAAAATTGCAGCACTACACCCTATCATTAATATTACCATTAAAAACTAGAATACATGGACAAACTAATTACAGGTGATTTACAAACAACCTGCAGTGTTTGGGGGACTATATAGAGATATGGGTATTTAGTCCTGCATAACATCCAAAAACTACCTGGAGTGAAGTAAAAATAAACATCGATGGAGTGGACCAATGGGGATAAAGCTTGTCTCAGTGCTTTAAGCAGTTGTCATGGAAATTGTCACCCATGTGATGTATGGCGATCCTGTCCCAGTGGTCCTGTTGGCGATTGGTGGGTGCAGTGCAAGGCCGCGCCCTCTTCCTCCTCGTGGTATTGAAGACGAGCAGCCCGAGTGCGGTTAAGGTGAGGAAGAGGCAGACCGCGAAGAAGAGCAGAGCCTTGTTTTCCAGAATCTTGCCGCAAACTGCACAGTCCTCCTGGGCCGTGGCCTGTAGACAGAGCTCACGGCTCTGCGTGGCGGGGAAACCCCGCCGGGTGATTATCTCCCTATACACAGCGACGGAAGATTTGGCGCTGCACTGGTGCTCGGGGGAGGTGAACAGGCCGAAGCGGGGGCCATGGCGGTCCTGGAGATTCCAGACATAGAAGCCCTGGATGTTCACGCCGTCTACCACGTAGGCTGGGGAACGGAGAGAAAATGCTGGCTGTTAAGGGTAATATCAGTCCCTTACTGAGCCACATACAGATCATACTAGTCCTTCCAGCCAGTGTCTGTTGTAGCCACTTTTTCCAGTGTGACACCACCCACTTTGATATGGTTACAGTGCACTGGCCACCTCTCCCGACACTGCATCAGAGTGGCTTAGGCACCACTTTCTACCTTCTGGAGAAAAATTTTCCATGTATATTCAATTTCTCTCTGTACACTACTACGTGATTAATGTGATGAAAGGCAGAAAAGATGGAAATTCTGGTGTTTTCAAACTACCTGAACATTAATCTCGTCCAAATCTGTTTATTTTCACGCTGAGGTAGGTTTGCCTTTGGAGTCATCATAGTGTGTGTGTGTGTGTGTGTGAGCGGTCCCATAAAGATATGTTTACCCAACAAGTGCATGCGTGCGTGTGTGTGTGGGTTATGTATATATTACACTGTAGAGAGTAAATGTCCCCCACAATGTGATAAAAACCTATTATATTAGAAATGAATGGAGACTCCCCACAAAGACATAACTACAAACCTGTCTATGTCTGTTTGCCTGTAGGCCATGTTAACTGATAACACAGCAAACCTGGCTACAGAGCAGGAGAGCTGATGTCCACATCATGATTTACACACATATGCTATCTTTCTGCGTCAGCTTTGCCTTTGCTATTTCAAAGGTCCTTCATGCGTTGTGTTTATGAGCCTAGAATCTGTCTGCTTAGGTAAACAAACACCTTTGGTTTGAGGCGTCACGTTAAAAAACACGGGATTCAAGCAGGATTGGTGGATTTCCGAGAGAGAGAGACAGAGATGAAGAAGGCATTACGCTGAAATGTGTCTGTGTTGGGTGAAGACCTCTAATAAAATCGTACTGAAGCGAAGAGCGACCTCTTTCTGTTATACTTGATACTTAGTTATACTCGATTGATTTAGTGTGTAATATTTGATACTTTGTTATACTTGATTGATTGAGTTTGTAATACTTGATACTTTGTTATATTTAATTGATTGATCGAGTTTGTTATATTCGATACTTTGTTATACTTGATTGATTGATTGAGTTTGTTATACTTGATACTTTGTTATATTTAATTGATTGATTGAGTTTGTTATATTCGATACTTTGTTATACTTGATTTATTGATTGATTTTGTTATACTTGATACTTTGTTATACTTGATTGATTGATTGAGTTTGTTATGCTTGATACTTTGTTATACTTGATTTATTGATTGAGTTTGTTATACTTGATACTTTGTTATACTTGATTGATTGATTGAGTTTGTTATGCTTGATACTTTGTTATACTTGATTGATTATCTCATTGCAGTCCAGCCCTTGTGCAGTATTTCCAGGAGTGAAGCCCATATTTCTGTACCACGCTAACATGTTGCAATTCATTTACTATATATAGCTAAATGTAAAAAGCTACGTATCAAAAATTAAGTAGCCTTACCCTTGAGTGCCTCCTGCAGGTAGCTCTGTAGGTAATATTGCCTTAGCTGGTCATCTCGGAAGGCCCTGTCATCTACTCCACTGGCCGTGACAACGATGGAGGTGTCGCCATACCGCCTCTTAAACCAGCACAGCACCCGCCGGAGGCCCCAGGGTACGAGGGCCTGACCCAGGGGCGAGGAGGCCCATGTGGGGTCCAGGAAAAGCTGGGAGTCATGGTCTGGGAGCTGCTGGAGGCTGCTGTTAGCGCGGTGGTGCGACACCAGGCGGGTGGTGAAGTGACTGACGGCGATGAAGTCGAGAGCCCCTCGCAGCTCCGTCTCCTCAGCCCGACTGAAGCGGGGTAGGGTTCCCACCGACAGGCCCAGCCGGTTCTTGTTCTGCAGGTACTCCCTCACCTCTCTTGGGTAGTCTGCTCCTCCTCCTCCTGCTTCTCCTTGTGCCAGTAGGAGTGGGTCGAGGAAGAGGGCCATCTCGAACAGCAGGAAACGCGTGGCGGCCACGCGATGGGACTCCAGGAAGGGGTTGGCGGGCTCGGCCCAGTCGGCGTGCAGCGAGAAGGACACCCGGGCCCCGTGCCGTCCACGGAACTCCCGGTCGTAAAGGCGCCAGGCTGCAGCATGCGCCAGGAGCAGGTGGTGTGCCACCAGGTAGGAGTCTCCGGCGTCGTAGGCTTGGCTGAGCCGGTTGGGCTCGTTGATGGTGATCCAGAGCGGCACCCAGGCCCCCAGCTCGCGGAAGCAGAGCTCAGCGTAATCCTGGAAGGCATCCACGGTGCTGCGGTTCAGCCAGCCGCCCGAGTCGTGGAGGGGTGCGGGAAGACCCAGCAGCGGGGGATGATGGGTAGGGTAGTAGAGCGTCACCATGGGCTGAATGCTCTGCGCCCGAAGCTCCTTCAGCATGCAGCGGTAATAGCGTAAGGCCTCCGTGCCGACGACGGACAGGTCGCCTCGCGGCAGCACCAGGGACCAGTTCAGAGAGAAGCGATAGTGAGTGACCCCCGTGGCGGCCAGCAGCCGGACATGCTGCTGGATGGCCAGGAAATCTGTGCACTGGGCCCCACGCGTCTTAAGCCGCACCCCCAGGACGGGCCGCAGGGCTCCGTCTCCAGTCAGGTTCCAGCTGTACAGGTGGGGGTCCCTGAACTGCGGCGAGAAGGGCCTGAAGTTAACCTGCGGGAGAGAGCGACCCCAGAAAAAGCTCCGTAAGCGGCTCGGCCACGGAAGGAGCCAGCAGGTGACAGGAGAAGAAGCGGCATGTCTGCTTTGCACACGTAGGAGTACAGATGCACCGGAATGATTTTATTTCCATCCCATCTTCCCTTCTTTGAGACACACTCACATAGAGAGACGAGAGAAGCGTCAGGTCATTTATCTGGCCCCCCCGCAGTATTTCGGGGAAAGGCCATTGGACATGTGACTATTCTGCCAAGGGTGAGATTCGAACTGCCCCCATTAGGAGACTCTTTGGTACAGTTCCTTGTCATTAGTATTGGTTTCGGGTTCAGTCCCCTACTATGTCCCTTATGTTTGACCACTGGGCATTGAACTCTATATAGACTACAAATATGCCCCAATACAAACTGATTAAGCTCGTTGAAGCTAAACAAACTGTCCTGAACAGAAACTTCTGCCGAGTAAATATGTGATTTGTTGGTATGAAATTCTGGGATTTCACTGCTGATTCCCTGTGCTGCATTATTTTTGGATTTTCCGGATTTGCGGTTCCTGAGGTCTCAGCCCACTTGCTGGCTCTGCACTCACCTGCAGCGTGGAATCTGACACCCCCCACTGGAAATCACAGGAGAAGCGACCCTGAACATCCCTCGTCTCCTCGCCGCCGGGAAAGCCGTTGTCGGCGATGACCCGACTGTAGAAGAAGGCGGACGTCTTGGGCACTCGTGTCCGGTTCTGGTGCTGGAAGTCCACGTGGAAGAGGCCACGCCTCATCGTGTAGCTGTAGTTCCACTCGAAGCCGTCAAGCAGCGACCACACCGTGTAGCCGAACACGCGGACGCCATCGTGGACGATGGCTGTGAGAGTGTGAAGGAGCATGGAGAAGCCAGGGGTTAGAGCTCACAGGAAACGTTTCGGAGAAACATTGGGCAGCAGGGCACAGGGAGACCGTCCTCCTTACCTTGAAGGACTTGGTTGATGAATTTCTTCAGGGAGTAGATGGCCACGGTGTCCTCCGCTCCCACAGCGGCATCTGAAAACCAGCCGTTCTCCACGATGAAGACGTCCGGTCTGTGATACTCCAGGTGGATCCAACTCAGCACCCGACGCAGGTCCGGGGACACCTGCTGGCCGAACCGGACAGGGTTCTGCACCGTCCGCAGATTGTTGGGCCCGAAGGAGAGGGCAAAGAAATCAGCCGTGCCTTTGATCAGCTGTCGCTCCGCCTCCATGAACTCGGGAACGAGATCTCGGTGTCGGGTCTTCAGCGAGGCTGGATAGTCACCTCCGCCGTGGATGGGTTCGGCGAACCAGCCCAGCACTGCCTCCATGGACTCCTGGCACCGGTCCACGTTCGCCTGCCAGTCCTGCCCCTTGTAGGGCTCCACCCAGTGGCTGCCAAGGGCAATTGACACCATACCCCTCTGATGAGGGCGAAACCGCCGGTTGTACGTGTGCCATGCTTTTGCATGAGCCTGAAAACACAGAGTAAACAACTAAAATGAAAAAACAGCTTTTTATTAATCATCTGCGTAAAATGTCAACGCAGAAAAGGAGCCAGATTGGCCAGAAAAGAGTTTATTATGATGCTCCTTATTTTGAAACGGTTCAACAGTGAAACGCTTGACTGCATTAACGCTGTATTTTAACGTCGTAACACTCATCGGTGAAACTGCAAGAGACGCTAAATCACATCAGTGCTTAAAACAATACGCCGTGGGTCACGTTTATCACGCAGCCTCCGGAGTCCCCTTCAGAAAACACAGCGGCTGATTTAATCAAGCTCGACCTGTTACGCTTCAGAAATAATCCTCTCCCCAGCCAGACTTTGACCCCCGGCACCCCCTTCTGCCTGCTTCAGGGCAGCATCGGCGTTGTGTATGTTACTGCCGCCCTTCCGTGGGGCAGCCGCTGCCTTTAACTGCTGACAGCCTCGGCAAATTAGTCCTGCAATGTGTCAAGTTTGTGCTCCAATCGCATGGCTGGATGCAAAGAGCTTTGTTATGCTTAAATTCAACACACCCCACTGAACAAGTAGGCTAACTCGCATTCAGATGAACGGAAAAGTATATGTTAATGATTCTGGAAATTGTGTCAGACGCAATAAAAATATGATTGTAATGAAATTATAGAAGGAAAACGATAAACCTATCAACCTAAAATTAGCGACATCAAAAGCGTTGGGGTAGTTTGCAAACCCTACAGACTATTTAAAGGCAATAAAAGTGTTACATACGTGCTGTGATCTGTTTTGCTGTGGCTAATCTGCACGGTGAGCCTGCATTGCGGCAGACGGGGCCGCCAGGACGTACCCTGAGGAGGTTGTGGCCGGCGGTAAAAGCGGCCGCAGGGCCCCTCGCATCCCCCGGCGCATGTAAACCGCTCCCGTAGCCGTGCCAGGCCACCAGGTACGGGTTGTGCACGGTGATCCAGTAGCGCACGCGGTCTCCGTAAGCCAGGAAGCAGAAGGCCGCGTACTCGTCAAACACGTCGACCAGGGAGTCGTTCAGCCAGCCGCCGTAGCGCTGCTGCAGGCTCAGGGGTAGGTCCCAGTGGTACAGGGTGACAAGCGGCGCCATCCCTTCTTCCCGCAGCCGGTCGATGAGGCGGCTGTAATAGGCTACGCCGGCGGCATTGGGCGGCTCCGAGGCGATCCCGTTTGGGAAGATCCTGGCCCAGGAAATGGAGAAGGCGTAGAAACGCACCCCCAGGCTCCTCAAGGAGGAGACGTCGTCCTCCCAGTGCTCGTAGCCATCGCTGGCCACGTCGGCCGTCTCTCTGGGGGACCGGGCGTGAGTGAAGCTGTCCCAGATGGAGGGTCCCTTGCCATCCCTGTCCCAGGCTCCCTCCGTCTGGAAGGCCGAGCTTCCGGTGCCCCAGAGGAAGTCCGGCGGGAAGGTGGCGTGGAGAAAGAGCTGACTGGCGTTGAAGGCGCTGAGAGCCCCTGCTGGGCGCTGCCACACGGGCCTGCCCTCGCCTGCCGCCCTGGCGCCACCGGCGCAGCAAAGCAGCATCAGCATCAGCAGCGACAGCCCGGCCGGGCAAACCTCGCTCGGGGCACGACGCATGCCGGGGGGTGCAGGGCCTGCGAGGAAGAGCGACGGGGATGGGGTCCCGCTCAGGGGGACAGAGCAGTCATGGGGAGCCCGTCTGGGGCCATGCCCACGCCGCAGCACACCAACGGATCCTGGGGAGTCTCGCGGCAGGACAGCTGCACGGTTCAGTCTCCATCTGAGGACTCCCCTATCTACACCAAGGGTAGCAATCGGGCTCTGCGACAGCGTGGAAGGAGGATGACTCTGTCAATGATTAGCCTGGACTCTGATCTCCACGATGGCGGAGAACAGCGGAGATCAACGCCACTCCAGCTGCTGAGTCTCTCTCTCTCTCTCTCTCTCTCTCTCTCTCTCCCTGTCTCACTTTCTCTTCCCCGTTTGCCATATATCACTCCCTTCCTCATTAAATTGCCATTGAGGTTGCCCTTATCTAACTATTGAGCCATCTCTCTCCATCTTTCCCTCTGCCTTTCTAACTCTGTGTTTCTCTCTCTCAGATCTTATTTGCTGTCCCCCCCCCCCCCCCAGGGCCACCAAGGATAAATGGAAACACCTTGACAAAGAGGCTTGTGTTTTACGTCATTGGTGTGAAATCCCCGGCACCATTAAAATGTACTCACCATTTCTGTAAGGTCAACATCGTCACCACAGACGCTGCTTCTTGTTTGTGTGTGTGATGCGTTTGAAGACCCCCTCCCCGTGACCCCCATCTCTTCTCCTATTCTCACTGTCACTATTCAGGTTTCATCTGTGTTACTGATGAATAATCTCAATAGACCCAGCTAGCTAATGATTATAACTCAAGGCCTACCGTCCCTGTCTGTAGCATGATGCCCAGTGAATGACTATGAAGACTATTCTCGGCCACATGCAAGCTGCCACGTATCACATATAGATTTATGGACAAAGTTGAGCTCGGATCGTTGTGAAACTGAACTTTGAAGACAGTCAACCGGGCTTATATTGCTAAACAGGATTGTGGGCCACCGCACTCAAATCATCGTTTTATTTTATGTTAGCGAGGAGACCTCACTGTCCCTCCCCTCATCTGAGGTCCCTAGAACCTTAACAGAAACAAGGTGTGCAGGTTTTATCAGAAACAAATTAGCCTTAGAGTTCAATGCATGAGATAATAATGTGCTGGAAAAATTAGTCTCCTTTTATTTTGTAAAACCATGAAACTTTGTACTGAAATATTCTTAAGGCAAGCCTTTGTTTTTCTTTAAAAAAAAAAAAACATGACATTTTTATCTGACTGACACTAAAAGCTTAATGAGCTTTAATGCACTTTCACGACCAAGATTTTGGATCATGCTCTGTCATTTCCTCAGGAAACTCATTGAATGATGCATCTGCGTCAGCAGCTGCGTTGGTGTATTTAGGTAGAGTGCATTAATCAGGGTGACGTCAGCCAAGCAGCGAGACCAATGTCCAGCATCCGGACTCGTCTAGCACAGACATCAGTGTATCTGGTGAAACTTCTCCGGAACATGATTACGAGGTAGACTGACAGCTGCTCGGTACACTATGTGTTCTTCAGGTTTTTTTTTTTTTAATTGTCGTGCAGGATGGGATAGAGGCTTTCAAACTTTTGATGACCGGCTTATGTTATGCAAAAATTTCACGGACCATTAGAACTTTTCAGCTGACGGGGGATTCAGGGTTAGATGAATGGACCAGATGTTATAAGCTTTGCAGTTTCCATCTTTTTTCAGATGCAGTCATGAATGTCAGGGCTGACAAAAACAGACGTGACCTATAAATATATACTTTGTTTCTAGGAATTAACGAGCCTATCCCTCAAACGTCTAACGTTACATGGCCCAGTGGCTGGAAACGCCTAATGTAGGACAAAAGAGATAGTCCCATCTGGACCGTTAACTGCATTTGACCTAAGACAGATTCCATAAACCAATGTTATCATGGGCAGCCACAATACCAGCCGCAAACGATGGGTCCTATTTCACAGACGTCAATAAGAAACCAGGTACAGGCCCTGTAGTTTGGCTGTAGGGGGGAAAAAAATCGGGTTTTGGTTCAAACAGCACGCAGCTAACATGTGGGATGAAGGCAGGATTGATTTATAGTGCTACGGCTCTACTGATATCTTTACTGTCGTTTACCTCCTACATAATCGGATGCCCTGCATTCGATTACAAACCGAAACGGCAAAGGAGATGTCCTGCAGCACCTGACAATTTCCTTTGGCCCAAAGGCACAGTCTGCAAGAAAGCACACAAAAATCAGATGTGGTCGTCAGAGAGAAAGGTCCACATCTGCATGTCACAGAGTGCGGTGGTGGAGCCTGCAGCCTCAGAGACGCTGCGTTCTACACGCAGGAAGATAAACACCTGACTTCGGTACATCGAGATTACAGAGAAAAGAGCAATAATGTTGTCTCTGCTGAACCCGATGTGCTTTACTGAACCCTGATCCAAGGCCAGCAGATATTGTTTATAGCGACCTTTAGATATGCATTATGTTCCTTGTTCCAGAACATGATGGTGCGCACAACGAGGGCTATATCTGCGCATTTTTATAGCACCAACACCTCTTCATCTCCGCCCCAACTAGATGTCACTACCTGTTTCACCAAGATAAGCCATAGTTGATGTGTAGATGAGGATCATATAGATACACATTCTTGTGAGAAGGTCTTTACTGATCTTTTTCCTGTGAATTTTAGAGAAGGAGTAAATGAGCTTTTATTTGTGTGTTGTGGACTGGAAGGCAGCGCAAAGTGTGAAGGTGCGAGCCAATCACATGCTTTAATGCTTTATTAGTCTAGAGTGTATCTGTACCCAATGTGTATCAGCGCTACTCAACACGGAGGCAACACGCAATAGCTACTCTGAAAGCCTGAAGAGATATTCAAACGTATAAATTTGCTTCCTAAAAATCCATAAACCGGTTTTCCATTTCTAACAGTGACCTTTTATCCCAGACAGGCGTGTGCTTGTGGCACTAAGCTACCACACCTTCAGATCTGGGCTGTCCTTTGTGAAATCCAAATAGCAGAATGCTTAAAGTACATAGATATGAAGATGGTGTTGATGCTGGCTTAGAACGCCGATGATGATGATGATGGATGGTGAGGGCGTGACACACCGTTCAGCCCCATCTGCCCGCTTGACTTCACACCCCACCAACATCACACAGGCCTGCACCCCTTCGCTGCCCCACCGATCAGGGATTAATAACGTCCCATTACGTATGCGGCAAAAAAAAAGATCTTTTCATAGGGGAACGCAACAAAAACGTTTTCAAGTCAGTAATGTAGGAATCAAACCGCCAGTTTCATAAGTGTTCAGAAGGTGAATAAGCACATGCTCGCAGGCACATTTTTATAGATCGTTAACACTTGCAGTATCCATGGAACTTATCTGGCCATAAAGTAATTAGTTATATTGTTACGGGAGCTGATGTTTTCTCACTCTTAGCTGCCGCGATATGCTGAAGTATCGCTTTATTTGCCACTTTCCGCTAAGTCAATTTCCATCGCAGGTAAAACGGACCGAGTCGCTAAAGCTAAATTAGTCGATAAGTAAACATAGATACGACAAATACAGTTTGTTTTATGACGTCTCCGTTCATGACCTGGTTTCCCCAGTTGTTTTTCTCATTTGTGCCCCCTTTGAGCACCACCCGGTGATCCTGAACCGCGTCCATTCCCTAATTAGCAGGAACCTGAAAAACAGGAGCAGTACTGGGATAATTTATTACCGGGACAGATAGGAACATGTTTGCCGCCGGTTAAAGGTTTGGCAATGGACATTGCGGCCCATCCATCACACAAGCACTTATCCTGGGGGTCGGCTGAAGCCTTTCTGGGCAACACAGGATGCCAGTCCAGCACCGGGTACGTTCATACATAGTACGAGCAAGCAGACAGTGCGTGTTTTTGGGCTGCGAGAGGAAACCTTCTACCATGCAAACTCTACATGCACGCGCGTGCACACACACACACACACACACACACACACACACACACACAGACAGACCTGTACTCATATCTTTGTGGGGACTCTCCATTCATTTCTATGGGCATAACCCTAATCACAACAATGACGACCTTAACCCCTACCCAGCCCTAAACTTAACCATAAGTAAGCAAACAAATTACAAGACTTTTGGCATTTTTAGTTTTATGATTGCAGTCACAGATTTTTATTAAATTGAATTTGCCCTTACTGAAAAAAATGTTCTCCACAACGTCAAAATAACAGGTTTTTATCACATTGTGGGGACATTTGGTCGCCACAATAAAATGTATACCTGGACCTCTCTCTCTCACACACACATACAGAGAGAGAGAGAAATATTGGGATTCGAACCCTAAAGTTGAGGCAACAGCGCCACCCACTGAGCCACCTGGACAGATACACCGTATTCGCAATATCTAGGGGCTCATTAGTGGCTGATTGACTGAATGTTTAAAATGTCAAGGAGACCCTGAGCTGCCCAGTATAACACCCAGCGTACAGCGGCCTGTGAGGGAGAGCCAGTGATCTGCAGTGAATAACACCCAGCGTACAGCGGCCTGTGAGGGAGAGCCAGTGTTCTGCAGTGAATAACACCCAGCGTACAGCGGCCTGTGAGGGAGAGCCAGTGTTCTGCAGTGAATGACACCCAGCGTACAGCTGCCTGTGAGGGAGAGCCAGTGTTCTGCAGTGAATGACACCCAGCCTACAGCGGCCTGTGAGGGAGAGCCAGTGTTCTGCAGTGAATGACACCCAGCCTACAGCGGCCTGTGAGGGAGAGCCAGTGTTCTGCAGTGAATAACACCCAGCCTACAGCGGCCTGTGAGGGAGAGCCAGTGTTCTGCAGTGAATAACACCCAGCGTACAGTGGCCAGTGAGGGAGAGCCAGTGTTCTGCAGTGAATAACACCCAGCCTACACTGGCCTGTGAGGGAGAGCCAGTGTTCTGCAGTGAATAACAACCAGCCTACAGCGTCCTGTGAGGGAGAGCCAGTGTTCTGCAGTGAATAACACCCAGCGTACAGCAGCCTGTGAGGGAGAGCCAGTGTTCTGCAGTGAATAACACCCAGCGTAGAGCGGCCTGTGAGGGAGAGCCAGTGTTCTGCAGTGAATAACACCCAGCCTACACTGGCCTGTGAGGGAGAGCCAGTCTTCTGCAGTGAAATGATAAGACCACAAAAATTACTGGTTTTCCAGTTACTAAAATTACGAGTTAGAATCCCCTCCCGATAATTTGCATCCGATGCGAAATCTAAATATTTGCATGAGAAAATGTGTCAATTTAATGTATTTAGGCCCTGGTACAAGCCTATTATAGTATATTTTCAAGTTTTCCATAAGTTATCATCTTCAAGTAGGCCTCTATGAAATCCAAAACCTTCACTGAGTGGTGAGTGCATGTGCAACATGCTATTTATTGTCAATAAACCAAAATATTTTTTGATTTTTTTTTTTCTGTGTCACACTTCAGACTTAATCTAAGCACTAAGCATAATACTCCACGTTGATGTGCCCATTTTTTTTTATCTGTCTCCTTGAAAGACGATGGTGATATTTACTTAAAGCACGTTCCCAGACAGAAGTCTTGATCCGTTACTCACGTTCACGTTCATTTAAAGCCAGCAATGGGAGGAGTGACTCAGGACCGGGAGTCGCTCCAAGGTCATTCGAGTCGGGACTTGAAAGGAGCAGATGCATATGAGATATTGTATTAATTCCTGCGTTTCTGAGCTTACACCCTATTTGCTGTCTGTGCAGTACCGCAGCGTGGTACTGCTTCAGCCGAAAAATCAATTATTAGTTTAGGACGTTATTCACCGGGACAAGAATGTCTTGGAAATGGTTGTGCTTTCTTACTATAAAGACCGTATCAAGTGTAAAGAAAAAAAGTGACCTCCATCTATGTGCGAATAGCAGTTAAATACGAAGCAGGTTTTCAGCCGTCATTGTGATGCCGATCAGAAGCCTCACTTTGCATTTTCTGGATGTCCTTGCCAACGTGAAACCTTTGTGAGGTGACATTATTAATGTACATGTAGACCTGTACATGAGAACAGGGTATAGTGTGAGGGGCGTGTCTTGGGGGTACCATTCCCACCCTGATCCGTGATTCCCAGTCAGACCACAGCAGTAAATCACACCGGCCCACTCTCACCCTGGCACAGGTCATATGCCGCTTCCAGAATCTTAGCACTCATCCCGGAGTGAGACCTGTTTGTCGTCAGGCCTGCTTGTCGTCAGGCCTGTTTGTCGTCAGGCCTGCTTGTCGTCAGGCCTGTTTGTTGTCAGGCCTGTTTGTCGTCCTTTTGCCATTTCTTTGCCTTCCACTGTGAGCTGTGCGTCCGGGGAAACACTCACCATCTCAAATTTTCCATCAGACGAACCATTTTTCTGGCTGCAAACAAAAAAAAAATGCTGAAAATCCTGTTAAACTGGACTGACACTTATTTATAGATGGGCACTAACAAGCAGATGACCATTATACAATCACGAAGATGGCTAGTTTTTTTTTAATTGAAGTTAATTTGTTGCTCGTACAAGCATTTCAGTGCAAATAAACCTTCCATAGTTTGCGTGGAGTAGTTTCCTACCAATTAAGTTTAATTTCACCAGTTATGGTCTACAAAATGTTTATTTTAAGAAGTCTAAAAATAAACTGGAATTGCTTTTCTCACTACACTATACTGTATCCTGTTTTCCTACTTGCATGATAGAGTTGCGTTGATTTGTAATACTGTACTGTGATTGTTTTACTTCTGTTAAATAAAGCAACAGCAACCCTTGGGGGGTGGGGGGGGGGTTACTTCTAACCTGCAGTTACAGTATCTCCCAGTAGAGGGCAGGCTAAACCAATCCATGGCTAAAAAAATCAATAACTCCTAGCACAATTAGAGTGATGCATCTTCAAGGTTAGGCTCCACAAATAAGGTAAATGTGCAGAGTGATGCAGCATTTCAATGACCGGCGCTAAAAATACGGGCAGAAATGTAGAAGCAGACATTAGCTCCTGCTCACCTTCATACTGCAGTGGATTTTATCGCTCGTTTTGTCAGACAAACCCAAGGTCACGGCGTTTATGCACCGTATGATTTATTCCAAGGGCTAACACAAAGCTCTTTTATTATAGTTATTGATTATGAAACGTCCCGTCCTGAATAAAAAAAGATGAATCATGTAGACTCTGGCTGCTGTCCCGGTCGGTCTGTATGTGATGGAGTACTTCAGCACTGTATTATTACTTCACATCATCAGCACTGTATTATTTTTGTTTCATGACGTTTTTACGCGTTTTACGTCGGCAGACGGACACACATGCGCCGACATTTACAAGTACTGTGTTCGTACTGTCAAGTAACAAGTACTGCGTTCGTACTGTCAAGTAACAAGTACTGTGTTCGTACTGTCAAGTAACAAGTACTGCGTTCGTACTGTCAAGTAACAAGTACTGTGTTCGTACTGTCAAGTAAAACGCATCCAGTCTGGTTCGATGTTATCTTGCAATGAAGTTGATGTTATCTTGCAATGAAAGAGGTTTGGGTACTGATACATCCCCCCCCCCAAAGATCCATGTCCTGTCACTATTAGGTGCCCCTGAAGCCTGGGGGAGAGGAGTCTGGTCTCAAAGTATCGAATGCAGTCGAGGCACCATCCTGCCACGAGTACAAGGACACAAAGTAAACGGGAAAATACCTATTACCCCCCTAACAAACAGACTAAAGCAGAAACGAATACTAATAATACTAATAAAAATAATAATAATTATTATAATAATAAATGAGTGACTACAGCTATAGGCCAAAGCTTCCATCAGACCGTTCGTGATAAACGAGCCGCCGTTTGACGGGCGTAGCGGCCGCAGCTGCCCGCCCTGCGAGTCCCGCGTCAGCCCGGGGGGGTAATGGCGCGACGGCCTTGACCAGACCGCTACCGGGGGAGACGCAGAAGCCCTTATTAGTATTCTCCCCGCCGTTCCTTTGTAAACACAGTGAGAGGTCACAGTGTGGCTGAGTAACGTTGTGGGCGTGCGGGCTGCTAACAGGCAGACAGGCCAGTCCCCAGCCTCGCACACACAGCCTGAGTAGCCAGGTCATGCTATCGAGGCTGACAGCTAACACGCCACTTTTAAACACCTTACACACCTCCTGTCTGCTTATTTAACATGGCGGCAGAGTGATTATCACTATTAACTTACATCTCTGGGACCCGGGTTTGAGTCTCCACCATGGTTCCATGTGTGTGGAGTTTGCATGTTCTCCTCGTGTTGTTTTGGGGGGGTTCCTCTGGGTTCTCTACAGTCCAAAAAACATGCTGAGGCTGATTGGAGTTACCAAACTGCCCATAGGGATAAATGTGTGTGACTGATGTGTGAGTTACTGGTGTGTGTGTGAGTGACTGGTGTGTGAGTGACTGGTGTGTGTGTGAGTGGTGTGTGGGTGACTGGTGTGTGTGTGACTGGTGTGTGGGTGAGTGGGGTGTGAGTGACTGGTGTGTGGGTGAGTGGGGTGTGAGTGACTGGTGTGTGGGTGACTGGTGTGTGTGTGAGTGGTGTGTGGGTGACTGGTGTGTGTGTGAGTGGTGTGTGGGTGACTGGTGTGTGTGTGAGTGGTGTGTGGGTGAACCCTGCGATGGTACAGCTATAGAAAATGGATGTATGGTTGGATTATATAACTTGTATATAATGTATATAACACTGTATGTTGTATGTTTGCTTTAGAGCACAATCCATGAAGCAGGAAAGCATTTCACTCCACATACAGTGTATGTTTATGTCTGTGACAAACAGAACCTGGAACTTGAGATTTGAAAAACGACCACACACCTGTCTCCCCCCCCCCCCCCAAAAGCAGGTTATCACTGCCCCTGTTCCTCAGCAGGTGGCTCTCTGCACCGTCTCTGGCTGTTGTGGGGTTGTGGCCAGAAGGTACATTAGAGAGATGACAGTGACATAATGCCGGAAGCCCGGTGACCCCCCCCCCCCACAGGCTGGGGGGGGGGGGGGGTATTTGATAGATGCTGGGCAAGGTCTGTGTGGAAGCCAACTGGTGTATAAATCCAAGGTGACCTGTAGGATTTAAAGGCCATTTCACACTTCGCTAAAACTGTCACTGACACATTAATTACAAATCATTTATTAACTGACCAGATAAATAGCTACTGACAGATCGTTATGCTACAGAATGGTGCAAGATGGAGGTAACTGAACAGGGTACAGATGCTATTTCGATGCAAATAAATCCATCCGTCCATTTTCTGAAAACCACTTATTATGTTTAGGATTGCAGAGGGTCTGGAGCCAATCCTGGAGGCTGCAGGATCAAGGCAGTGAACAACCCAAGATGGGGCGCCAACCTATCACAGGGCTCACACACACAACAGTCACTCACAACAACCTATCACAGGGCACACCCACCCAACAGTCACTCACACAACAACCTATCACAGGGCACACCCACCCAACAGTCACTCACGCACCAACCTATCACAGGGCTCACACACCCAACAGTCACTCAAACACCAACCTATGACAGGGCACAGTATGAATTTTTGGCCCATATTTTCCTGTCCAGGAGTGTGTGTCTCTCATTGGTGACTAAGTACATTAGTACTGCTTGTCTTGAGAGGCTCATATTTTTAAATGAAAATAATATAATGGGAAAGTTGGTGTGTGACTCTCTGAGTAAGGGCACTGTTCCTGTAATCAGAAGATTACTGATCAGATGAGTGATGTCACTGCTGGCCCCTTAACCCCAATCGCTCCAGGAACTGTCTGACTGTTTTCTCAAATGTATGCCACTCTGGATAAAAGTGTCTGATAAAGGTCCTCTTTTGTTGCAGATCAACTCAGGATGTTGTGAAGAGGAATTTGTAACTCATGCCATGAGCTGTGCTGCAGAGGCCAGTGGCCAGGGGGGTGTCAAACTCAACAGCCACTTTGGGTACAAGAGGTTCCTTTCCACAGACCTACAGCTCGCACCCAGGACACCTCAGCATCACAAGATGGCAACACAAGAGACACATGGTGACAGGAAACCTGCCGTCAGACGTTTTGTGCACTGCACAGGAAACTACCCCCCGAGGGTAAAAAAATAAAAACAGGGGGTGGGTAATTCTGAAGGGCCAGTGCGCTTCATGAATATGCATGAGCTGTTTGCTGTGTGGGAGGAGCCTGAGGTCACATATCTGCATGATACAAACCGGCTTGGTGTTTGGCCGACTGGCTCGGGAGTGAATATCATGCTGCAGGGATCCGCAGAAATAATCATGTGGGAAAATGTCGCCGGTCGGCGAGGGTAACGACTGGAACACACTGAACACTAGCGTTTAGTCAACTAATGATTTTAGTATAAAACTGTGTATAGTAACTGTGTACAGAGCAAACGTCAAAAAATCCATAATGTTGTAATTAATTTTTTTTTTTTAAAAAACAAACAAACTGAGGCATAAGAATACATCCAATTTCAATAAGGATTAGAACCTGGTTAAGGTTCTGCTGCCAGTTAGGTCCAGGTGAATATATCCCGGAAGGGATATCAGTGGCCCATGGCCGCACAGACACACAGACATGACCTCTACATGACCACGAACCACGTGAATAAAAACCTTGTGAATGCACTTTACAGGCACACTCTACCACACTTAAAGAATGTTAAAAAAAAATGTATCTTCCCCAAAAAAATATGTAAGACGCTTTTATCCAAAGCGACATATATTTCTGAGAAGGCAGGATCCTCCTGCCCCTGGAGTAATTGGGGTTAAGGGCTTCGCGGGGGGGTGAAACAGTGAAATTGCTTTGCCAACCCTGGGATTTAACCCAGCAACCTTCTGACATTAGAGGCAGCACCCTAACCCACTGAGCCGCACCATAACCACCCTGCTGGTATCAGTTTGAGTGTGTTCTGACTGCACACCAGCACGTGCTGAGGGATTCCGCAGAGAGCATCAGCTCCACCTTAAACTCGTGTTTGCAGACGTTAATCTGAAAATAGACGTGCCAGAACTGACCCCGCTTATTCCCCAGGGACGTGCGACTCCATAAATATTAACACACATATGGTCCCCGCTGGTATCCGGGCCAGACGGGGCCTCCTGCCGGGGTCACGGAACTCCGCAAAGCCCCGCCTCCTCGTGCATATCAACCGTCACATGACCCTCGCTGGGCCGAAAACTCCCGAGTCACTTTAGCACCCTTCAGCCTGTCCAGAGAGGGAGTGAGAAAGCACGACAGGGGGAGGGGTGGTGCTGTTCGGGGTGGGGGGGGCGATGGACAAAGCTGACGTCTCCTGTGAAGGTCAGTCTGACACTGACACCAGACCCTCTCAGCGCTGAGTCAGCGCTGGCAAGTGTGATTCCAGCAATTCAACCCCCCCCCCCCCCCACAATGTGCTCATCTCTTTTTCCCGGCGTGTGATAAATCAAACCTGTGATCCATCAGGCTAATGACACATTAATGCCCCCTTCAGGTCCGGAGGTGCGATAACGAGTCATCATCGTTTGTGAGTTATCGCCGAGAGAAACCCAAATGTCCATCAGGTGGCGACACTGCTTCTGAAGAGCATTTACGTTTTATTGAGTTCACCGTCTCTTATCCAAAGCAGCGTTTTCTCCAGAATGCAGGGTCAGCCAGTGCCGGGAACAGTTGGAGGTTAAGTGCCTTTCCTTGAATTACCATTCCCACAGTGGGATTGGAACCTGCAACCTCCCAGTCATAGGGACAGTACCCTAACCCATTGAACCACACATTGCTCCTGATAAATTCATTTAGATACCATCACGTTGTGCATATTAATCACAAACACCAATTAAAAGTGCAGTTCTTCTATTTATTTTATACAAAAATATTCTACAAAATGTTATAATCAGAAGGCTGTGCTCCCACGTGTGAACCAGGACCCTGTCTTAGTTAGCTGGTTCACCGCTCCTGGCTCTGGTACAAACCCGTCCTGTTGGACCGAGAGCGACGCAGATGGCTTCGAGCCACAAAGCGCTGGAGCGTCTGATTGGACGCGCTCCACGCTGACACGCGCTCACAGCCACCGCGAGGCTGCAGATCTCAGAGACGTAAGAAGGTCCTTGTCGACGCCCTTTGGCTTACGCTTAATATTCACTGATGTTTCCAAAAAGATGGAAAATATAGATGAATATGACAGAGTATTTAGCTGCTGAGATGGCCTTAGCTGCGGCCAGTCCGCCTGTCAGCTTCTGTTCTGCCATCGGACAGAAAGTAGGAGAATGGGACCACTTCCTTCCTGGGAGGTGTCAGGTGACCCTCATTATCAGCTCTGATTGGTCCCTCATGCCACACCTGCTCAAGCAGTACACCCCCCTTATACCAGAGGAGTTGTCTTTCCAGGTATCCCAGAATTACCCCCCCCCCCCCCCCCCCCCCCCCCCCCCCCCACCCCCCCCCCGCCCCCGGTTCCAAGCCGCGCTTGGGGGGTTTTGGGGTGTCAGAACCGGGGGT
>JABJVO010000015.1:3671365-3682740 GCA_026770805.1 Boulengeromyrus knoepffleri | reverse complement strand
TTTCCACGAACCCCCAACCCCCCGTGTAACCCCCCCCCCCTTGAGGGGGCACCAACCCAGGCTTGGGGGGGGAGGTCCCCGGGGTCTGGCCCGCCGGGCCCCCCCCCCCCCGCAGAGACCCACATCTCCCCTCCCCCCTCGGCCACGCCAAACCAAATCATCATCTGGGCCTCAGATGTATCCATCCAATCATGTACATTCTATTAATCTGTTGCCATCTGTCCTCTCTGCCCTCTTCCTAGTGCATTTCTCTAGCCTGTCAAAATGACGGCAACAGATGGATTGTAGTCTTTCCCTTTCTTTTCTAATCTCAGTTTGTTTCTTTTGTTTAATTTCTGTTTGTTTAAATTTTGCCCTAATAAAAATGGAAGAATAACCATGTGGGTAAGAACTGCATAAACTGTATATGCCCAGTGAATCAGCGAATTCAGAAAATGCCCCCCCCCCCCTTTTTAATGGACTGTTCCATTGAAAGAACTCAACAAAATGACCAAACTTTGATCTCCTGCCTGTCTGTTGGCACTATGATTATGTACTGGGTTGCGCATTGTGTGAAATGAATACCAGTGAAAACTCAATTACATTTACAAAACCCAGAGGGGATGAACGTGTGTGATTCCAAGCAGCTGGGGTGAGACCATTTCAGGAAGGACGGGGGGATTAACACATCTTATCCTGCTTTCCTCAGAGCAGTGGTGTGGCTGATCTCCGGGAAGGACCAGACTTCAGAGGAATCCAGCTCCTCACACATGGGGGATGATGGGGGGGGGGGGGGGCGGTAACACTGAAAAATGCCCTTTATCTCCTGGGGAGGGAACACCAGCGGGAGAATTGGCATCGGATCCCCCCTTGGATCCACAGAGTCTGAAAGTCCGAGGGCCATCACAGCAGGTCCAGCGGCAGTCACAGCTTCACGGCCACGGCGCAGGTGCCCGCCCTCCCCAAGCACAGCGGCGCCACCTAGAAGACGGACAGAGAATCACATTTTCTCTGTGCCTGTGATCGGGAGGTCGTCAGTTCAACCGCTAATCCTGTCTTATCCCCCAACGACATGGGGGCTGCTGCAGGTTGTTGCCCTTCACTGCCAAACCTGCTCTTACTCACATGTGTCTTTGTGTCATGAAGAGGTGAAAAGTGAATTTCAGTAAAATATCATCATTTCATTGCATTTCATTTCATTTCACAGTGATTCCTCCCTTCAGCTAAATTTAAATAAAAGGGTATATACGTGCCATGATTTGTCTGATGAGGACCTGAAGAGGGCTGAATTTAAAGGTACCTTTAAATTATGCTTGCCTACATCAACCCCCGCCCCCCCCCCAGCTTTCTGAAAGCCGAAGTGGCAATAATCCAGCTACAGGTCAGCGAAGTGCCACCAGCAGTGATGAGTGTGTTCAATATGCTGCGCGATCGAGGCTCCCTTTCTATAGCCGCCTACTCCACATGCAGGCTGCGTTTCTATTGGCTGACGGTGTGATGGCCAATGGCTGGGGGCAGGGGCGCTGGGTGGGCGGGGTCAAATGAGAGCAAATAGAAGAGTCAGGCCGACAGAGACCCTCTGCGAGCAAAGGGCTGAATAGTAAAGAACAGAGGCACGACGAACGAGGGATGGACTGATGAGGGGCAGGGAGAAGGTGGAGGAGAGGAGAAGGGTGCTGCCCTGCGCTCACCTGTGTCCACTCATTGGTCTGTGGGTCGTATGTCTCCACGACGTCAAGGTAAGACTGTCCGTCGTAGCCGCCCACGGCATAGAGCCGTTCGCCCAGTTCACACACCCCAACAGCGTCCCTGCTGATGCTCATGGAAGCCACTGCCGTCCACGTGTTCGTTTTGGGGTCGTACCTGGGGGAAGTGGATCTATCTATTAAATATATTTTTAATTATATTTTTCTGTGTTATGTCCATGTCTCACTATGTTTAAATGTCTTCCATCTCAATATATTTGCATTTATTGTATTTATTGCTGTTTCTTGCACTATGACCAATGAAATCATAATCTGATCGCAGCATGACCTAGACTTTGCCTACGGTACCCATACATACATCCACCCATCTTATACCTGCTTAATCTGGTCAGGAAGCCCGTAACTGAGGGCGACCCGGAAGCTTCCACACCTGGGCCACGATTTACATCAGCGACATGCCTCACCAAACAGGAGCAGCCCAGAGTACAGGGCGTCCTCACAGACTGCAGGGACGTGCCTTCATGTCTGGCCAATCCCGGCCCTGTTTGCACGCGAAAGCTGAGAGTAAGAGCCCTGGATACAACGACGAAAGGCCACCTAAAAAGTGTCTTCCTGCAGGCCACTGTCCCCATAAACAGGGACCCATGAGAAGCACATTGCAGAGAAGTAATTGCAGAAACCCAAATATGTCTGTGTCACCTTTACTTCCTTTACTTATACGTTTATGCACATCTTTCTCTCTTTCTTTTTTATCCTATTGTTTTTTTGTACCTGTGTCTTCATCGTATGTTTAGTCGTGCACCCCGAGCCATCGCCTGCACTAAAACACATTCCTTGTACATTTTGTACTGATTGGATAAAAGGATTCTCATCCTGACATCTAAGCTCCAAGCTGAGATTAAATTTAGGTTTGGGCTTCCCGTGTAGAGATAAGACCTCCTTCACCCCAGAACTCACTGGGGTGCACAGAAGTGTCTCGTTTTAGACCGCGGTCACACTGCGTGAATTCGGTCAATTTGCTGCAAAGGTGCCCTTGACATCTCAAATGTTCTGAGCTGTTTGGTTTGCTTCCCAATGAGACACATTGCTGCACTCTGCACTTGTCCGTTAACAAGCTGTCATTATGTACCTACAGGTTCCGAGCCGGTCTCTCACCTCCATACATAATGAACCTCGTTACACCTCCCTCAGCCTACAATAGCAAATTCACCCATAATCACCATGCGGAGCTTCACCTTTCAGATGCTCTCCAGAGTCTGGAACAAGAGACATGATCCCCAAAGCCGTCAAGCTTATTTTAAATGACTGTTGCTGCTTTTTCGGGAGTGAATGGTGGCTCTCTGCAGGGTTCCCCGCCCTGAGCGCGTCTGACACGCCGACTGCAGCAAAACCTGGTTTTTATTTGATCTCTTGTGTTTCTTTTATCTTCGTACCTCTTAAAGTTTCGCCGTGACTCTGCCCCCTTGGTCCGGCCGTTATTCTTGCATTAATCGGAATCTTGACTAAACTGGCTAGTTAAACGATGGTTAATTGAAAAAAATAACAATATAAATAAGACTGTAAAGGCACTGCATTAACAATTCAAATTAAAACTGGTTTTATTTTGAGAATTAAATGACTTGCAGGCCTAGTGAGACGGGTTTCTTCCTAACGTCGTTAAAGAGATGAATAGATCTAATCCTCGTCCTTTATCTTCAGTCAGAATCACATAAAGAGCTTTATTCCCTACGGTGCTAATTTGCCCCCTACTGACGACCACGTGACGGTGGCTCAGAGCGAAACAAATTATGGGCTAAAAGCTGCAGCCGTTAATCCCGGCGGCTGCCGGCGGCCCAGTGGCGCTCACCTCTCCACGCAGTCGGAGAGGCGGGAGGCCAGGCTGGTGGCGGCCGCATCGTGCCCCCCGACGGCGTACAGGAAGCCGCTCCAGGTGGCCACGCCCACCCCGCCCCGCCGCTTGGCCATGGGGCTGCAGCCGCTCCACTTGTTGGTGTGGGGGTCGAAGCACTCCACCGAACTCAGGCAGGCGCTACCGTCACGGCCGCCCACAGCATACAGCCTGCGGGACAAACAGCCAATCAGGGCTGGAGCTGGAGTGATCACATGGCCTCTTCGGAGAAGGAGGCGGGTCCCAGGGCCCTATATAAGTATCAGTATTCGCATATTATTCTATACCAACAACATTAAATCAATGTACTAATCTGAACCCCCAAAATTAGCTGAATCATATCAGAAATATGGAATGGCTCAGGGCAGGTGGGAGGCTGGATCAAGGAACAGCTTTAAGACCGAAATAAAAGGTCGGGTTTGTGATTGGCGCCCCCTAGTGGTACACACCTTCTACATCATGCGTAGACAGGAAATGGCCAGATCTGTCAGGCACACGTATCCCAGAGGTTCTGACCCTGTACTTCACTGCACCCTCAGGGGTGTACTCATCGTGCGAGAGGTATTCATTTTCACACACTTTAATTTTATAATTACTGTTACTGTTGTAGTTCACTCTGAGTTATCATCCATCCATCCATCCATCCATCTTTTTTCTGTACCCCCTTGTCCTATGCAGGGTCACGGGGGTCTGGGAATAACCCAAAGCAGACGGCACACACCATTTGCCATATGAAGGCTGCAGATCAGCGCCCCCTACTGGTATACATCTTCTCTACCAACTCTCCTCTTTTCCGGGTGGTTCCTATAGCAGATTCACAGTCCTTACATCTGAGGTTCCTCACCCCCCCCCCTCCCCCGAGGGGAACAGCAGTCACTCACTTGCCGGCGAGCACGGCCACGCCCACGGTGCTGCGAGGTGTCCCCATGCTGGCCACGAAACTCCACTGCCGAGTCTGGGGGTCCCAGCGCTCCACCGAGCTCAGGTAGCTCCAGCCGTCATGGCCGCCAACGGCGTACATGGGGCCCTCCAGCACGGCCACGCCTGAACGCCGCCGCACGCACACGCACAGACATATGCACAAAACATACATGCACAGAGTCAATAACAAAGTAAACCAAAAACATGCAGAGGAACGCGGACTCCGCTGTTTGTTGCCTGGGAAACGGAGGTCATTATCTCTCGGATTCCTCGCCGTCGATGGCTGAGGACTCGCCGCTCGTGTGACGAAGCGTGAGACGAGGGCATCACCCCCCAGCCAGGGAGAGCAGGCAGCTCAGCAAGACCCCTGTGCGTGTGTCACACTACTCACTCTTACTGTAAAGCTGCATTTCACAAGACCCCTGTGCGTGTGTCACACTACTGACTGTAAAGCTGCATTTCATGTGTATGTTAATTAGAACATTATTTTTATCCTTCATTAATGATGGACCTGAGTGAGACCCCCTCCCCTCATTGGACCACTCAAACTAAATGGGCGGGGTTTCTGCGGTGTGTGGGTATATAAATATGTTCCTTATTTAGGAGGTGCTGAAGCAGCCTGTTCCGCTAACCGGTTAGCTAGTTATGATCTTCTCACTAGCTATTTATTTTCTGAAATGTCTGTGATTGGTGACTTTCTGAGTGGGGCTCCGCCCCGGACTGCCTTGGGCCCTGCCCCTGACTACAATGGGCCCCGCCCCTGACTGCACCTGGCCCCACCCCTGACTGCACCTGGCCCTGCCCCTAACTACCATGGGCCCCGCCCCTGACTGCATCTGGTCCCGCCCCTGACTGCACCAGGCCCCGCCCCTGACTACCATGGGTCCCGCCCCTGACTACCATGGGTCCCGCCCCTGACTGCACCAGGCCCTGCCCCTGACTGCACCAGGCCCCGCCCCCCAGCGGCTGTGCCCACCTAGGCCATGCCGGTTGGTAGCCATGGGAGGCATGGCGCTCCAGCTCTTGCTACGGGGGCTGTAACACTCCATGGTGTTGAGTGTCTTGAGGCCGTCGCGGCCGCCCACCACGTAGAGACGCTCCTCCAGCACCGCCACGCCACACTGCAGCCGCCGGCCGCTCATGACCGCCACCTGCCGCCACGAGTCCCGGCGCGGGCAGTACTGCTCGATGGTGGTGGCGCCTGGGGACGGACCGCAGGGAATTAGCTACAGGTCTGTCCCACGCCATCCATCATCTTGACGACCCCCCCCACTGCTTAGCTCGCAGTGTGGACACCGCGCCCATTTCCATGGAAACAGCTCAGGCAAAGCCAATCCGCAGAAGGTGCCATGGCTGGTCTATGCCAGCTGACGCGGCTCGCCGCTGCCCTCTACCAGCGGCCGGAGGAAGGGGCCCACCTTTGGTGGCGTCCATGCCACCCACGGCGAACAGCGCCCCCACCGTGGCCTTGCGGGGCCGCGTGCGCGGGCTCTGGAGCAGCAGCCGGCGCTCAGGCAACAGATGGAACTTCATTGCCTCCATAAGGAGGCGCTGGCACTCTGCACTGTGTAGCAGCAGGGGGTCGCCCTCCAGGTCTGCGAGATACTGGGGTGGGGGCGGGGGCAGGAGGGGCAGGAGTGGGGGCAGGAGGGGCAGGGACACAGACGATGGTGGGGTGATTTGGGGGATGGGGACAGAGATGGGGGAGGCAGGGGCGAGAGGAGAAGACAGACATGAACAAATGTAAACAGAGAGTAAAACAGAAAGAGAGGAAGAAAGGAAAGACAAGGATGAAGGGCAGTAGAAAGAGAGATGGCAAGAGAGGGAGAGAGAGAGGGAGGTATGTGACGGATATCGTTACAAACTTTCCAAATCCTGAAGCTGAATCAACTTCTGAATATACATACAGATACTGTCTTATGCATGGAAAAGCTGTATGACTGCCTGTTTACATCAGAAGTCCTATCGTTCACACTGCGTATATTTCATCAGACACTATTACCCAAAGTGACGTATGTTTGAGAAAGCAGGGACACACACTCTGTATAGTAACTGAGGTTAGGGGTCTTGCTCGGAGTGCCCAAAGGGAACATCACTCTGTTGACATTGGGATTCGAACCAGCGACCTTGCGATCACAGGCACAGCGTCATAACCTGCTGAGTCACACGCACTCGATATCTTGCCATTGGGCAGCAGCTTTCATTCTGGACGGACGCTTCCGGCCGTCTGCGTGGGCCGGGCATCGAGAGTCCCTCTGAAACGGGCTTCACCGCGTCCAACGGCGCCGCGGACAGAAGCCGCACGACGGCCTCACGGACGTCTGAATTTTTTAATTCCTCATGCATACAGAAGCACCTGCTCTGCTTTGAAGCCCCCCCCCCATCCACCAGGACATTAAAACTGGCAGAAAAAGCAGGTGGGGGGGGGCGCTAAAGGATGATTTATTTATAGGGCGGTGAATTAGCCGGGGGTGGGGGGAGGATGTGGGGTTGAAGAGCTTCTTTTCTATGAATTTTAATCCTTGATAACAGCGTCATGAATGTCGATTACGGATTAATTTACGGTGGTGATTTTTCTCGCCGTGCTGCCAGACGGTCTGCTGTAGGAGTGTGAGCTCGGGGAGTGACACAGAGTGACATAGAGCGAGCACACAGCACAGCTCTGCTTAAACCGCTATGCCTATGGCTGAGCACCCCCCTGTGGGGGGGGGGAGCAGGACAGAAGAGGGCGGGGGATATAAGGAGCCCGGCTTTGCTACTGACCCCCCAGTCAGGGAGCGGGTGGCTCACTAGGTCAGCCCTCTGAACCTCTGACCAGAAGGTCGCCACTTCGACATTTCTATACGACACTTAACCCCGAGTCAAGTTCCAGGGCTGCTGGATAAAATGACCTCTGACCCCAGGCTTCATGCTCACCTTTGTATGCCTTCTAAAGGCAAGTAAAGCAGGATATACAGAAATCTCAAGCATTCCAATGTACTCGTACTTAGGCGCGATGAGAAATTCATCACCAGTGCTAGAGCTGACATCTTGGCGGCCATTAAACAGATCCCTAATTTCCCTGATTAATCGCTTCTCGCTCTCAGCCCCTTTCCGGCCCTCCGACGAAGCGGCTTTCATTCCGAGCAGCAGGCCATCGTCGCTTCTGGCTGTAGCTGCACATTAATCTTCAAGAAACTGTAAAAAGATTATCGAGTCTTCACATCTCGCCCCCCTCCCCGATGTTGTGAGCGGTTGGTTTTTCCCGGTTAAGCGCCGGCTGACTTGTGCTCCTGGTCGCTCTGTCGCTTCCCCGGTGTCGCATCCTGCCAGCATGCTTATCTCCTGGGAAACCCACGGTCAATCAGCTCTCCATCACCCGAAAGCTTCCCGTGCGTTTGTTCAGAAACAGCAGATTAGGAACGCTTTTTGTTACCCTCTCATACGGACAAAACAGCCAAACGTTTCTTTATCACTCTTTTAAACGTATAAATATGCTTTCCTCAACTTCCAGCATCAGTCACAAACTCCATCGTCACCCTCCTTTGCATTTGGGAACAAAGAAAAACAACTTAACAAAACCCACTCTTATCTAATTGGCAGTCAGGCACAAGTAATGCAATTGTAGACTAATCTCCAAGATCCTGTCCTGTCCTTGAACAATGGCTCAGTTACTTTCTACTTCCTGCCTTAATTCTGACCTTAACCGAACGCCATGCCTTTGATCGGAAGGTTGCTGGTTCAAATCCCAGAGTTGGCGGACTGATCTGAGTAAGGCCCCTTACCCCCAATTGCTCAAGGGACTGTCTGACCCTGCTTTCTCAATCATCTGCTAAATAAGCAAGTCAGTAAATTAAACTGAGCCCTGTGTAGAGGTATCGCAGGTGAGGTTAAGACCCTCCTCCTTCCTCTCCTCACATCCCAAAATACTCCAAAGTTGGCGTGAAACGCCCCTTTAACGTCACGCAGAAGCCAGACATGGATGGACTGCCCCCTTTTGGAAATCCCGCACCATAAAACCGCTGTTCTGTGCAGTGTAGCTTTTCCCACACCAATAGTCTTTAGAATTTGAGCTTAAATGACCCACTACAGGGATTTTATAAGAAAAAGTACATAGCGCATTAAATCAGACTGCATTGTAACACTTTTCAGCTCTGGTGCTTAAAATGAAATTGGCTTGAATTTCATAGTTTGGTTTTCAGCAGACTGAGACGTTTCACACCTTGATTCAACCACGGTACCACAACTTTACCTGGATTCATTTCCTCACTGAAACAGCACTCAGCTGACATACATGGCAAGAAGTTAAGGCATCTAAAAGTAAGAAGGCGAGTCTCAATTCGAATGAGAGTCAGTGAGGAAGGTCTGCTTCGTGATGATGAAAATCCCAGGCTTACAGATCGCATCGTCACAATTGGCTTTTAATATTCTATATTATTATTGTTATTGTCATGATTATTACAGTTATTATTATTACTATTATTCATTCTTCTATCCAATGGCTATTACTCTGATTAAAATATTATTATAGATAGATCAGAATGAAATCAAAGTGTAATGAAATGAAAATGCACTATACAAATAAAACTGAATTGAATTGAATTGAATTGATGGATGGATGAATGGATGGACATGGCTTGAAGGAAGATGGACGGCTGGACGGACAGATGGACTGAGGAATGATGGATGGCTGGATGGATGAACACATTGATAGACTAATGGACAGACTGATGAAAGGATGGACGGATGGACGGATGGATGGATGGATGGATGGATGGATGGACGGATGGATGTCTCGGACGGGTTCACCAGTGGACCCTGCGGTGTTTCCCGCTCGGCTCCCTCACCTGCGGCGTCAGCAGGGGCAGCCGGACGTGCGCCAGCAGCCGTGGCAGGTGGCACCTGCGCGAGGCGCCGTCGTGCCGCACCCAGCTGAGCAGCGCCCCCACCACTGCCTCCTCATCCGGCACGTTGACGTCGTCCGACGACAGCAGCCTCTCGACGTCACCGGGGGGCAGCAGCAGGAACTCTGGGTGGACGGTCACCTCCAGGAAGTGCTCCTGATAGGGCGAGGGGCATCTTTCAGGAGGGGGGGCAATCTACTGGGGAGGGGCTCCTCACAACCTGGCTGACTTCCTACACCCCAGGAGTCTTTGGTTGATTTTCTTTGGTGCCCCCCCCCCAGTCCAAAGACCACACAAACCAGTATTTGTAAATTGGTCACACTGTGATGTGTGAGGGTTAGGGTGTGTCTGTGTCCTGTGATGGACCGGCATCCCATCCTGTTCCGCCTGGGATTGGCTCCAGACTCACTGTGACCCTGGACAGCTTAAGCCAGTGTTTCCCAATCAAGGTCCTCAGGGACCCACAGACACTCACACTGTGTGGCAGAGAGCTGGGAGGGAGCAAAAACATGAACCAATTTGTAGGTCCCCGGGGGAACACTAGCTGAAGCGATCACCGACAATCACCGACAATCACCGGAAATCACCGGAAATCACCGGAAATCACCGAAAGGACCCAGATGCTCAATACCAGCACTTAGAACCCTTCTGATAAGCTGTGCGGGGGAGGGGAACCCATTTACCTAACAGGAAATGATATCATATATGAGAATGCTCCATTCTGCCGTGCACCAGGGGTACTTCAATGCAGGGGCCTCGGCTAAGAAGGGGCCCTTTAAAATGTCGACACCCAACCCTAAACCCCACCCCAGATGACAAATTTTTACCATGGCAGCTACCCCAGGCGGACAACTGCACCAGTAACATTAATAATAAGGCGACCTCTGACCATGTTAATGTGCCTCTGGGTGGACCATACCAAGACACGGAAATGGGGGTGAGGTGTGGCACGACAAACAGCCGCCCAGCCATCGCCGGCATGTAGCAGGGGCGGCTCTCCTGCTGAATTGGTGATTAATTGAGCACACACCCCACCAGCATCACGCCGGGAGGTTGTTTGGTTTAATTCCAGCTTAATGGTAGAGGAAAGGAGAAGTGACAGCAAAAGGCCAATGTTTCACTTTCCAAATCTGCAGGGTGTGGTGAGGGTGGGGTGGGTTTCGTCAGGTGTGAATCCGCTCCGAAACTCCCAAGAAACACACCACTACTTTGGCGGCTCTCTCTCACGCGCGCAAGACCGAGCTCCATCCATCCGCCTGCTCCTCTCCATCTGTTTCCTGTGCCACCCGCCCATCTGCCTTTTCTGCACCGTCCCACACACGAAGCGGCCAGGCGACTCGGCATCCATTTCGCTGTCACCGCTCAGCCTGCCGATTAATATGTCTTTCTGAGATGGACAGGGAGCTCGGTGCTCAGATCCTGTTCCTGTGGCAGATCAGTGGATTTACTCCATACCATCCCAGCCAGGCCGTAGCTGTCCTTCCTGGTCTGGTTGGTTTAAGTAACTTCAGATGGCGGGATGCCTTGTTCTGTCAGAAAACTACAAACTTCCTCGCTCTGAAAAGGTGAGGAATGACACACTCAAGCAAAAGGAATCCCACTCACATTTACAGCGACATGCAACCCACAAAGCACCAGAGCATGTAAAAGCCAGTGACTGAAGACTGGCCAAAGTTTTTGCCAAATAGGGTGTCTGTTTGTTTGAGAGTTATACAAACCTTCATCATCCAATATCCATTTTCTTGACAGACAGAACAAGGCATATACACACACACACACACACACAATTTGGTCTTCCTATCTAAATGGGGACCGTCCATTCAATTCTATGGGAAAAACCCTAATCCCAATCATGACACCCTTAACCGCTACCCACCCCTAACCACAAGCAACCAACCCAAATACAAGACTTTTGGCATTTTTACTTTTTTGATTGCATTCACAGATTTTTATAAAACTGAGTTTATCCAAATGGGGACCTCAAAAGATGTCCCCAAA
>JABJVO010000015.1:3629046-3648034 GCA_026770805.1 Boulengeromyrus knoepffleri | reverse complement strand
TGGACTGGCATCCCGTCCAGGGTGTACCCCAGCCCCGTGCCCTGTGATGGACTGGCATCCCGTCCAGGGTGTACCCCGGCCCACAGCCATGTCAGCGCACAGTCAGATGTATTCCTGTGCTCCGCCCATCAAATGTGAATTCATGCAACAAAGAAGGCACCTCAGATGGCACTCATGTCATTGCTGAACATTCTAGTCTCGATGTGGTCATTTCAAAGCAGTTTCCTTTTACGTTCCCTATTAAACTCTGAACATATAGGAAATGTGTGTTACCGCTTCCGGCCTGTAGGGGGCCCGTGCCGCGTCTCTGAAGGTGCCGGTTGCCAGGTGACAATTGGCCCACGGCCAGATGAAACCCTAAAAATTTGTTGCCCGCCTGCAGCATCCCAGTCTTCCCTGCTCGCCGTGTCTCAGGTCCTTGCAGGTTGCTGGTTCGAATCCCAGGGTTGGCAGAGTGATGTCACTGTTGGGTCCCTGGCCAAGACCCATCACCCCCAATTGAGGTCTAACCCTGCTTTCTTAAAAAATTATGTAATCAAGTGAGGAGAATGTACCAGAAGTGATCCAGCACCCATTCAAGTCCAACGTTAGCCATGCTGGACTCTTCAGCTTTGGCCTGATACCCCCCCCCCCACCCCCCTGCAGCAGTCCCTCCTACATCTGTGCCTTTGAATCCCCGTCACAAATGATACTGAGCCAGACCTTGTTAAAAAGTGCTCATCTGAGCCTTCTTGTCCAGGAAGGACCTTGACTGTCTCTCTGTGGATTTCTTATCTATTTATACCAATCAGTGCCCCAGCCTGTGGCTCAGGCCTCCCCCCCCCCCCAGCCAGTGTCCCCAGCTCTGCTGCACTGAGATTAACCAAACTGGAGCCTTTCAGACGGATCTGGCCGCTGAGCCCCTGCAGGCCAGGCATGGAAATGAGGCTCCGCTTTGCACTTGTACTTTATTACAATGCACAATCTAGTTTCCCCTCACAGACGCTTTCTGCAGACTCCCGAAAAATCGCCCTGACAGGCAAGGATGTGTTTAAATGGTTTAAACATTTAAATCACTTCCCAGCTTTTGATGAAGCTGGTAGCTTTTTAACCAATCATCATCTTGTTTGACTTCCCTGTTTCTTTGGCAACTGCTTCGACAAAGACTGTTAACAGAGCAAGGGAACGATTTACATTTCCAAGTCGTTCTGCCAGTTCCCCATGGAGTCACACCATCAGCTCTTCCCGGACATGATGCTGTTAGCATCACGCATGCCATTCTTCCCAACCCGGTCCTCGGAGACCCCCAGACAGTCCCCGTTTACCCAGAGCTGGGAGGGAGCAAAAACGTGTCTTTGGGTCCCCAAGGACCGGGTTGAGAAACACTGACCTAGGCAATGTCTCGGCACAATAAGGGCTAACATGCCTGTTGGGTTAGGGTTAGGGTTAGGGTTAGGAGATTCTCCTGCGGTTTTCAATCCCACTTTAGGAAACGCTATTTAGGAAACACTGCAACTGAACATGTAGCTTTGCCGTTTAGTTATTCTTTCTTTCATTATGCAGAGATTTGATGTCACCTCAGTCTTGGTTCTCCCACTTTCTGGATGAGATTAAGAGGCTTTAGCATGGTAAACGAGCATAGTGTTAGCTACTCGGCTAACACTAAACATGGCACTAGCTTGTTAAAGGCAGACATCTGGCAACTGGGAGGGGGATGCTGGCTAGGGTTGGTAAAAGGACAAAGCGTTAGCTGCCGTGCTAATGTTAAAAATGACTTTACCATGGTAAGGGGACAAAGCGTTAGCTGCCGTGCTAATGTTAAAAATGACTTTACCATGGTAAGGGGACAAAGCGTTAGCTGTCCTGCTAATGTTAAAAATGAGTAAGGAGATGACGCTGAGGCTGTGCATGCAAGGATAAGAATGCAAAATATAACGCGAATGACGTTATGAGGTCAACAAAGTTGCCCTCAGTGGAGAAACAGTCCACATCCACCGTCCAGCTGCTTACCCCCTGAATTCTACATGAAGGGACCACATTTCCGTTCTTGAACACAACCCCTGGAGTCTGTTCTGGTCACACGCATGTGTTTTATCATGCGTTTGACGGGACACAGCACAGTGTGCTGAAACCGTTACACGGGCTGTAAAAACTCAACCTCCACGATCAGCAACTCCTAAGCTGACAAGTGGAAGAGACACCAGATGCATGAGGACTATTGCACATCTTTACGAGGCTACTTAACACGTTTATAGGGCGTGGAAATAAGTGTGGCCCTGTATGGCATAGATGTAATCGGTTTGTCTATTTGCCTGAAAGTATTCTGTAAAGAGCAAGCTGTTTCCCTAAGTGTTTAGTCAATAGAGTAATATTCAACTGCAATAGTTAGCATGTAGCTTCTTACAGAAGGTTTTAATTACACAAAAATTAGTTATATGAGCACTAACTAAAATCTTATTTAATTCATATGAGCTTTTTGTCCTAAAAATAGTGTTCAAGAAGCAAACTGTGTTTTAATGATATATAAAAGTGCTGGATTTATTTTGTTAAGGGGCCCAATCATTTGGTTTAAGGTCTAAGGTTATAAAGGAATGGATACACAGAACATGAAGATACCATGAGCCTCAAAGTAACAGCACAGGAATGATGTAAAAAACAAATAAAAACCAAATGTATAATTTTTCATTACACCTAAAAAGTTGTTTAGCATAAAACAGCCCATATGCAATCAGTGAAAATTTACAGCCACAAAGCACAAATACTTACTCTTTCTGGCTTAAAGCAGGAACTTTTATTGGGTATTTTATATCATGCCTATTTGCCAGTGATATTTCTGGGCCCCGGGAAGATAATGTGACCCTTGAGTGCCTGATGATTTTTATTGCATAGTTTTATTTCTGCAATCTGCAGCATCCCTTCCAGGCAGTGGACTTAGACGACTATGTCCCCTGCATCTAATATCACTCTTTAATTCTGCCATAGTGCTGGTGCTGTTCAACCCATCATAGGCGGCCGCCTAGGGCACCATCTTCTGAGGGGGCACCGACTTAGCCAGCCGATTTCACTTTGTCTCAGACAGGGGGCGCCGGCAGTGAAGCTGGCCTAGGGCACCATCTTCTGAGGGGGCACCGACTTAGCCAGCCGATTTCACTTTGTCTCAGACAGGGGGCGCCGACCGGGCGCCACACAGGCTTCTTCCGGTCCTGCTCTGCCACCTGCTTGTGGTTATTTTCCAGACAGCGGTGCAGGTCAGCTCACTGTCGCTAGTGTCCGTGCAGCAATTAGATTAAATCGTAAGGGCAGGGGGCCAAGATGAGATAACATTTATCGTCATTCTAGGATGCACAAAGCATGAGAATTGCATTTCTGATTCAAGATGAAAAGTACAGGGTTTCCCATTTCTCATTCCTGAAACGGCAGTGTCGCAGCGAGGCTGTCGTGCCAGCAGCCCGGAATCACACGTACTATGGTAAAAGTCCCAGGCATATGGTTAAATGCCTCCTTTTGGAACAGCCTGTCTCCAGCTGACATCGCGACGTGGCTTGTCCCCAGAGTGGGATGCCAGAAACATCCGTTTGGTGTGGTGTGGGGGTGGGGTTTCATTAATCCAGCCTTCAGACCGCTTTGCAGGATATGTCCGAGGAGGAACTCTGATGGAGATTTCCCCAGACGCCAAGGGAGGGGCCACTGACATCACATGACTGTCTCACTGTGACAGGATGGTCACCCAAGCACAAAATAGCATTTACCATTTAGCGTGCAAAACAATAAACACTTACACCCACCCTGTGCAGCCTTTTTGGGTATTTTAATAGTCTTTGCCTTTAAAACATTAGAGGAAAAAAATCTTCTTTTGCTCAGAGGGGAATTGGAAAATTACAAAATAATGAAGCTCACGTAAACAAGTAAAAGTGAAATTAGAAAAAAATACTACAATTAAGGTTATTTCATGTGGACCAGTACTCATGTTGAATGACGTGGGCCATTCAGTCAATGTCAACTGTTACGGCAGGACATGACAAAGTAACAGGTATCCATGCAGCGGCTCTCAGCAAAGGGGTTCATTCAACAAAACAAAACCCAAAGGGAGAATCAGAAAATAAAAGGACCACAGAGGGTCAAAAACAAAACAAGCAGAACAAGAACTAACTAAAAGTAACCACAAGGAAAACCAACACTAAAACGACAACCAGAGAGCCAAGTAAGGAGTAGAACAGTGAGGACACGGAAACACACAGTAGCAACCACAAGGTAACACAACCAAACACAATGACCAACTAAGGAACAAAATGAGGGCAGGCACAAACACAGATAACGAGGGCTACATGAGGGGCAGGTGAGGACCATAACAATTAACCAGGCACTAGGGTCGGGAAAAGACACATATGAGAGTTATAACAAATACTTACGAGTTCAAAAGCTAGGAGAAATCAGAATAACAAGATTTACAAAACTGGGGAGCAAGCGGGAATAAAATAAAGGTACAAGACAAGAAAGCGAACAGAAATACAACACAACAGGAATAAAACAATAACTAAAAATGAAAAATAAACACACAGTGAGAGGCCAGCCTTGAACCAGGGGAACAAGGAAAAAGTCGGAGTTACCAACCTATGAACCGACAAGAAACGGGTTGACCAGTGACACCCACTGGCCAAATGGGGATATGACACATGAGTCATGGCAGGACTGGGACTGATCCTGCCAATCAACGAGGTTAAAGACTTAATTTCAAAGGTACTTAATTTCAATTAAGGAAAATAAATATCGAATATTTGTCACCTTGTAATGGAGAAGCAGCTAGATGATGTGTTGAGGGATGAATATTGCATCTTAATTTATTGCTATTGTGGATTTTATATTTGCCGAATGAATGACAGTAGGACTTATGCTAAACAAACAGCCCCTCACCTCGTCTCTGTAGCGTGTTTTTTATAACCATGCAATCATAAATTAAGCATGAGCCTAAACACTGGTGTTGCGTCTCCTCTTACAACGTTCTGCTGGTCTGATGAAGGTTCCAGGCTCTCCAGTTTCCCAGTCAGAACAAAAGCAGTTCAGTTCAGCTAGTGTTTGTAAATTGTGTGCAATTGTGTGTGTTTGTGTGTGTGTTTGTTTGTGTGTGTGTGTGGTTGTGTGTGTGTGCACCCTGCATGGACTGGCACACAGTCCGGGGAGTCCCCCGCCTCGCGCTCTGCGCTTTCTGGGATGGGTTCCAGCCCCCCACCCGGATCCTGCATCAGACAAGCGGATGGAAGATGGGTAATAACGGTCTTATCTTTTTGGTTATGAAAACCGATGGAAACTTATAGATACATCATACTGAACGGAAGAAAAGCTCTGGGCAGCTGGCGTCTGTATCGCGGTGTCCGGCATGCAGCAGTCGAGAATAAGTAATAATCGATGGGAAGGGGGGGGGGGTGCTTTCCTCACGACTGAATGCCGTGTGCTCTATTTAAAACTGCTGCTTTCTTCCTGATGCCCGCTAGCCTGTCATTCTGGGACTTGTTAGCAGGCGGCAAAAATATCCTTATGAATCCCTGTCAGAATTGCTACATAATTCACGGATTAATGTCGAGCCTGTCCACCTGAGCAGCTACGCTACAGTGTTTACATGCCCAACCTCGTGCCAACTGTCCATTCAAGAGCACTGCATCATGGCTGTTTATTCTTTAGATCATTATCTCCTCTCTCAATCTTTTTTTTGCTGTTCAGTAATGGAGAATTCTGCATTATACCTTCAGGAAGGCTTTTTCAGTTCTGTACTCTGACGTTCTTTTCTCCTTGAGCACAGAGAACTCCTGCTAAGCTGGGGAGTGAAAAGCCAGCCTGAGATGTGTCACTGTTCCTGCATGCTGACGTTAGGATACACACTGTACCCGATACAACATTGGCGGCCATATTTCGAACAGATTTGCTAAGAAAGATCGACATTATATTTTAATCTCGCTGCTTGGGTAAGACTGCTAAAAGGTGTAATGAATACCCTTTTACAGATTTTGCCCACATGACAAACCCAAACCCAGACCAATCCAATTGTGTTCCAAATTTTTGGGGTCCCGTTGCTCAGGGGCTCTTGGAATCATCCAAATCCCACCCTATTTTCCTACAATGCTTACAGATGGTTTGTGTTTTGTCTGTCACCCTTTCGCCGTTTATATTTTCCACCGGGTTCCCAAAATGCTGCCACACAAAAGATTTAAAAGTGTCTGGGGCATCGACTATGGTAATTTCTTCAGACGCTGACATGCTTCCAGGAGCTGATTTGCAGTGCCTTCGCCAGACCGCTTTTCACTCTGACGAGAAATCTCATCATGTTGTAATATCGCGAGATCTCGTGACACCCCTACCAGCAAATAATTTTACAGTATGTTCACCATTTGAGTACCTTTATTAGCAAGAAAATATCATATCTTTGATTCATTTAAGTAATCTCCTCTAGCAGTTATAACAGCAGAGATAATTTGAGGCATTATTTCCACAAGGGACATTAAATACTGCTCTGTTTCAGGGGATGAAACAGTTAACTAGTGCATTTAAAGTTAAAGGACAGCCGAGAATCTGACTACACCATCACCACACAACCAGTTAATAGCATGTCAGACATGAGGATAGCTCATGAATCCAGGCTAGTTAAACAGGGAGATGGGGGATAGCTCATGAATCCAGGCTAGTTAAACAGGGAGACAGGGGATAGCTCATGAATCCAGGCTAGTTAAACAGGGAGACAGGGGATAGCTCATGAATCCAGGCTAGTTAACAGGGAGACAGGGGATAGCTCATGAATCCAGGCTAGTTAAACAGCGTTATACAGACAGAAGAACCTTCTACTGCCTCCAATAGTCAGGCCAGGATGCAGTATGACATTGATCCATGCAGACAGGTTCTGTTTCAGGAAGGCTTTTGGATAATATGTGGAAATGAAGCACTGCAAAAGGTACACTGTGTTACACAACACGAGCCGTGAGTCAGGCAGACACTGTCATGCTAAGTTTGCTTCACCATGCGGCCGGCGTCAGACACAAGGAAGCCGTTTGATGAGCTGGGCACTCGCCCGCGGGTCAGGGAGGTCGGGGGCCTTCAGATCCGGCACACAGACTGAGCCATGGCATGTGCGGCACGGACTGTGAAGGAGGATGGCCCGCAGAAGCTCGGATGGGAGACCCAACTGGGCCCAGAACCACCTTTCGCAAAGCATGGCTGCTCTGAGCTTTTAGACCCACACGCACCACAAGAGCTCAGCCCCAACAGCAATGCATCTTCATAAATCACAGCCGAGAGACAAAGAAAGGTTCCTAAAAATATCTCAGAGAAATCCCGAGGGCTGGGGAACAGTTGGTTCTTGGGTTGCTCTTGGAGATAAAGCCAGCCTGATTCTCCAATGGCTGCTTTTCATTCTTCAAAAGCTTGTTGAAGGAGAAAGAGAATGCAGAGACAATAGATATCACTCACCACATAGCCACTGGATAGGCTAACAAAGCACATTTAACATGGTATGTTCAGGTACCCTTGTCCTGCATATCGATTTTCCTTTACTGGGCTGAAAATCTGACTTGTTACATAGACTACATTCACATTACAATGACAGCTCACATTCATAATTACAAGTGACTGGTATGTAACAGTTCACATGCACCCACTGATACATTTTAGCACGTCGTCTGCATCAACAGCAACTGAAATGGTCAGCGCAGAAAAAATGCATGAATTCTAATCTGACCGTTCACAGGTCACGTGGCCGCAAATCGAATACGTGTCTGATCCAGGGCCGCATATGTAAGTGACTCAAATCTGATTTGAAAAGGTGGGATTTGTGTGTCCACACAGCCCAGGAACCATCAGATCCGAGTCACATTCAGGCAAAAAGTCGGACCGGAGTCACTTCTGCCTTGTAGTGTGAACATAGTGTGAACAGACAAGAGTTCCTTTCTGGGAGGACCCTGGAATGACCTTGATATTTAATTCATTTGCCAAAGAGCTTCATCAACATACGTCTTTTTTTTGAGAAGGACGGGGTCAGACTGTCCCCAGAGCAACTGGGGGTTAAAGGTCTTGCGGAGAGAACCAGCGACCGAATCTCAAATCTCTGCCTAGGCTTTGCCTCCACGTGACTTTCTGTGACCAGCAAAGCTTCCTGTTCACTTATTCACACCTTTTCACTATGAGGACAGAAAATATTCACTCTGCCTTCAGAGACAAACAACGTTCACGCAAAAGAAGGGCAGCCATTAGACTCCGCCTCTAGATTATAGAAGGTGTGTAGCGTTTCTCTTCAATAAAAGGACATTTTTGAACAGATTATATAACAGGTAGCTGAAATATACACTGAAATGCACTCATTTCAGTAAACGTTAACCTGATGACGTCATTCCATTAAGCATTGTCCTACAGTGCCAGAGGAGGGTTTAGTCTTTGTTACGGAGCTTCCAAGTTGCAGGGCAGGAAACGTCAGAGTGAAGGAGAAGAAAATGAAACACTGGAATATGGTGAGAGGTCAGTGTTACAGTGTCTCAGGGTTAATAAAATTAGTAATTAGGAAGCTGGAAACACAGATACTGGAGACACACTGGTGCATCACTTCAGAGCCCTTATCTAAGCATTCATAAATGCAATTCATGCTAAGCCACCGCTTCAAACAAGCTAGCAACCTCATTACTGCCTTTGGTGCTTTGAAAATGTGCCCGAGTAACAACTGGAAAAGCGTTTCAAGTAAGTAGAAATGGGGCCGAAAAATCTCTGTGGACGAAGCAGCTTTCTTGTTGATGCTCCCCAAACTTACACGTGCCCGTTTCCTAGAGATCAGAAATCAGAAAAACTTTATTGATCCCAGAGGAAATTGCTCAATGGCGGAGACATTCCTTTTCCCTGGGTCTTTGTCTTTATTCACTATATGCAGGTACATAATAAAGCAGAGAGGAACACGGCTAAAGTGTTTCATTCAGTGAGTTTGAAATCAGCACCTGTGTTCAGAAGGTTGTGGGCTCCAATCTCAATGCCTGGAGCACTGGATTCTGGCTAACTGACCCTAAGCTAATTACACTGGACAAAAGCATCTACTAAATGAATACATTCAATGTGCCAAAGGGCAGTTGTACAGGCCCTGAATGACAGATGCATGGTACAGTGTATGGTGGGATTGAGATCATTATCCCAGGTTATCTGCCTCCATTAGTGGCAGTAATCGAGCACACCCTGCTGCCAATGAAATCATCTGCATGTTTTTTCAGATAAAAATTCCAGTTGACCTGTGGTTAGATTACCAGGTTATTCCCTCCGTGCACCAGAGTTGGTCCAATTACCACCTGTAATCAGCTCTGCGCGGTGGGTCCAGCCTGTGGGCATCGCTGCACTGTCACGGGCTCCCACGGATGATCGGAAGAGCGCAGCGAAATCGGAAACTTGCCCTGCAAGGAGAAGAGTGGGGGAGGGGCGGACAGGAGACGCCGGGAGATACACCAGGCGGGGATGCACCAGTGGTCTGGAAGGGATTAGACCACACGTGGGTGGTATCTAAATGGACCAGGAGGGACTTTAATCTGTTTTGTCTGTCATCGCAACCTACAGATGGGGCCAAAATTAGACCCCTGCTGCGATAAGCCCGCCGGCTCCTTGACAGCCCAGGTGGCCCACCCCCCCCCCCCCCCACCTCCAACCCCCCCGCCATCAATTTCAGCAGCCAGAAGACAGATCGAAACTACACTCACGTCGATACCTGTTTGGTCAACTCCTCAATCATGATTTTCATGAGCCAATCTAGTCTGTCCCCCCCATTAAAAAGTCACAGTTTCCATTTATGTAATTGTCACCCTCGGATCAGAATATGTCGGAAGATCTAAGTGATGGTGACCTTCAGCTCTTGTCCTGGTGTCTAGGAGGTAGCAGGACCGAGAATAGCATGTTTTCCCCTGTACATGTGGGGGGGGGCTGTTAAACACTAACAGGCAAGAAATAGCAAGTGGGGCTCATTTTCCAGTCGCAAGAAATACACCCAACTGCCATTCAACATGCATCAGCTACCAGTGCTGCAAATGTCTCCAAGGGCATTCTGGGTAAAAAAAATAATAACAAAAGCTCGTGTGAAAGAGGTAATGGCATCGCTCAGTCAGAGGCTCACAAGATGACTTACAGATGGGTCTTCAACTTGATATCCAATGTCAATTCTCCCCAATTCATTAATAATAATTATTCCGCAGCTTAACTAATGTTTTGTTCCCAAGTAGCTTGTGATGTTGCTGGATTTCTTATACTACAGAAATTCAGACTTCACTTCACTATCATGCTGAATCCTTTTTTACTACCTAGAGTATGTGAGGTCATCACTACCAGTCAGCTGAAAATACACATCATTGGATTCTCTTCGCTTTTATGCCCAGTGTAGTCTGTCTGTCAGTGGCGAACGGAAAGCACTGAGCTCGATATGCGTGTCATGGTGGCGGAGAACGGGGGCCGGTAACCCAAAGAGTGTAATTAAAATCCGCGGGAGCCCTTTCACAAAGCCGCGGGCCCCCCCCACCGCGACCCAGCACGGGCCTAGCGATTGCTAATGAGCCCAGTTACATTAATCCGCGGGATAGAGCATGGAAATGCATGGATTCGCTATGGATGCAGCATAACCAGCATGCACAGAGAATTCTGCTCTGTTGCCGGGGTGGGGGGGGGCAGACCTTAGCACTTGATGGTGCTTCCCACCTCCCTCATACATGCGTCTGGCCTCATTTACTCGCAGCCTTCAGCACAGAAATGCATTTCACGTCTGACCCGACGGATGCTCCGGTTTCCACGGCAAATTCACACCCCCGGCTGATTCAAACACCTCCCTGACCCCCATTTTAACAAAGCTTACGTTCCGCGCTATGCGGTTCGGCAGAGAAAGGCTCGGTAATTGAGAAACGCTGCTCAGTGGGTGTCCTCCTGCCGCTCAGCACGGGGGCCATCCGTCACGGCCGAGGAGAATCGCGACGGCAATTTTTTTTCCCGCGTTCAGGTAATTTCCTTTACTCTGCCTAAACAACAAAGCCGTTTAGCTTCCTCCGCACAGGCTGCGCCGTACAAGGTGTTCTGAGTAATCACACGTCAGGGCACCATATGGGCTTTCAAGTTTGTGGATTAAATAAATAAAAAAAAAAAAACGGGAGACAAAATGCCAAAGCACACTGCCAAATTAAATTACAGGCGGGAACGTTCTCGCAGCGTCCGTTTCACAGATGGGTGACCGGGAAGACAGCGGAGCTGGGAGCTAGACAAGATCGAAGACAACATGGGCATTTTTAGAACCAGTGCGTGGGGAAAAATGTCTATACAGCAACGCCCTTGGATCCGAGAATCTACGAAATTGCGTTCCTTTGCGAGAGGCTTCCTCTGGGAGAATCCCTGCTGAGTTATCCGATTAGACCAGGGGGAGAACGGAAACTGGTGCTGTCAGGGGATCCAGTACCTCCAGTGGGAACCCCTGTCATTTATTGTATCATACAGTGGCATAATATTTTAATAAATGGTGTAAAAACGAAAGTGCTTACTTGTGGGCCGATGAATACCACAAGCCTCAGTTCAGCCTACATTGTGCAATATCTCCCACCTGCCACTTTATCTCAGTCTCCCAGCCTTGATCAGTGCAGCAAAACCCACTTAGAATGTCACCCTGCTTAGTCTGTGCAGTGGACCTCTGGTTCGTAGATACATGCAAACATAAAAAGAATGAACAGTGCTATCACAGTTCAGTATTTTTGCATCCAAAGATACAAAAATACACCATTTTCTCAGCTGGGTATTTTTTTCCCAGAATCCTTCGGGTCACTAAATGGAGGATACTAAGCTACGGCCTATGGCTGCTTACCAGCTTAATCATTTACTTATTGATATTATTAGCCAGTTTGTTGTGATTTTTGGTCAGCATGCTGACAGGACCTTGATGCAGCTTTTTCATCCAGAGAAACTGAGCAAAATTAAAAATATTTACTGGCTCATGAATACCGATTTTATCATTAAAGTGTGGCTGGCTGGCTGGCTGGCTCAAATCCTTTACAAAGGAGTCTCTCTCACAGAGCCTGGTTCACTCATTACTTTCAGGGATCAGACAGATCAGGTGAGACGGATTAGAGGTTCACTCTGCTCTAATCCAAAGTGACCCGATCTCGCAATAATTGCAATTTACATTTTATTAATTAAACAGTGGAGCAGCGCAATCCAGTACAGCAAACTGATTCAAAAATTAATTATGTCAAATTGTGTTAAAATTGGGTTTTGCAAGGGAGGTGGGGGAGTTTTTAGTCTCGAAGAGGAGGATTGTTGTTCCATTACAGCAGCCACGAGGGGAGTCTCCAAAAAGTCAGACCACCATTATGTCCTCCTCTGTGATGCTAAACAGACTGCAAAGGGTGGTCAGTGGATCAGACTTTGAAGCATTCTTTGCTAACGTGGCATTTGGCTCCACATTCCTTCAGATATCAAAGAGGCCAACCTGATCTCATTAAAATGCTTCTTTTTGACGTTCTGGCAGCAAAAATCTCATCCTTGTACTTTTGATGTAATATGCGTGATAAAACCTTTAAGCCACCTTGTTTTAACGATCCTCCGCTGTCGGCGGTGAGCGGATCTGGCAGGACCGAAGCTGCGCAGCCCCATTGATCAAAGACGAGTCACTGCCCGGTCACATGAAAGAGACACGTACAGTGTCACCCAATTTGCATTCCTGATGAGCTGGAAACTGCAGGCCAGAAGCAGCTCTCCCTCATCATAGACAGTTACCCAGGGGCCAGTGAAATTCAGCACAGGACTGGCAAAAAAAATCCCCTGGCATCACAGTTAAGGTCTTAGTCATTCAAGTCAGGTAGCCGGCTAAGCTTTAGCTTGGTGTAAACTGTAATCTAGGCAGCTGGTGGTGCCTGTGAGAGGAGAACAGGCAACATATGTGTGCTTGTTTACACATCTGCATGCTAACTGGCTAACTCGCTAAATTGCTAACTTGCTAACTCGCTAAATTGCTAACTTGCTAAATTGCTAACTTGCTGAATTGCTAACTTGCTAAACTCGCTAAATTGCTAACTTGCTGAATTGCTAACTTGCTAACTTGCTAAATTGCTAACTAGCTGATGTTCTCCTAAAACATTCCTCCCGGAACTGGCTTCCTTTGAGGAAAACTCGAGCCGCAGAATGTATGTTGGGTCACATATTGGCAGGGTCGCAGACTACTTGGGGGATGCTCAGGGGCTGGTTTCAGGCACCGTGCCCTTGAGGTAGGACGCCACTGTTGGATCTGTGCGGCAGTCAAAACCAAACTGCACAGATGGGACATGTTTCACTGTCATCCTTAGCGCTGAGACGCACAGACAGAGAGCAGCCCAGATCGCTTCACGCTAAACATGTGCCAGAGTTCCCATTTTGGAGGGAAATTAGACCAGTTCCGGAAGAGGGATGCTGCAGTTTTTAATTGGTTATGTATACAGTTGTGCTAGATGCTCACCCCATGGTACATTTTACTTTTTAAATTAATTTTGCTTTTAGCTATGTGCGTCAGTAAAACCACTTGAAGGCTTTGCCTGAATCACATTCAGATAATTAGCTAATTAGCAAAGCGAGATAAAGTAAATTTGGGGTATTTTGTGTTTTCTGCTAGAACATTCTAGAGAGTCAGACTCTGGTGACGCAGCTCATGCGTCTGGGTGGGGAACTTCAACACCATGCAGTGGGGTGGCTGCTAACAGGAATGTAATCAGGGCTTGATGGTCAACAACACACAAAAAAAAAAAACACACAAAAAAAGAAAAAAACAGATCTGACTGTTTATCCAGTGGCCCAGAAACAAAGGAAGGAATTAACACTGGATGAGATGGAGAAGTTGAGCCAGGAAAATGCTTTGGAAAGGCGGGTCCTGATGGCGGAGTGGCTGGGAAGGCTGTAGGAGAGAGAGCTGATGTTGGCTTTGAAGGATCACTCTGGGATTGTGAGGAGAAAGGGGAGAGAAGTGAGAGAGTGTCATACAACTCTGGGGCAGAGCTGAGAAAAGAGAATGATGTCATGCAAGGACAGTCTGCTAATTCCCACATCCAATCAGCCGCCCTCCGACACGATTTTATCAGGACGTGTCGGCAGGCGGTCTAATTAATTTGCTTTTTGGTCCTCTGGTGCAAATCAAATGCCGGGAACAAAACAATACCGATGGTATTTGCATAATTGCACCACAGCCGTTCTCGAGCAAAGTAAGGAGGAAGACATCTGGATCCCAAGGTGTAGGCAGCTCAGGCGGAGAGTGAAAGACGCTGCCTGTCTGGATGAGAAGGGAGGCCGCAGGTACGGGAGGAGCTGGAGGGAAGAGAAAAGACAAGAATGGGGCTAATGAAGACTACAGAGATCCGGGAAGAGCTGCCGTGGTATCGGCGATTGATATGGTAATGTGCCTTAATGGCCGGGATCTATCAGATCTCGGTCACAAGCGGAGGACAGGAAGTGAAACAACAGACATATGAACATCCGGGAGTGGAAGAGTAGCACCTACCATCAAAGGAGAAGCGGGTGCACTGTTCTTTTGTGGGGAACACCTGTAGGTTAACAGGGATTCCTCCGTAATGGTGAGGCTCGCACGACAAAGCCACAGGCACTGGGGCGGACACCTTGGCAGATGTTCTTCAGAAACAGATAGAGGGTGAGCGTCACGCACGATATCCAGTGGGGGCGATAACTTTCTTCTCACTTCAGGAAAGGCACTAAAAAGACGAAGAGCCCAAAATTCTGTGCAGGAAATGCCTGGGACCCAGAAAACATGTCTGACTGGCAGCATTCAGAAGCAGCTCCTCGTCCTTTCAGATAAACGTCATCGTCTCCGGCAGAATTTGCCCCCTGAATAAAAAGGCTTGACACCAGTTCTACCTGGGGTTCTCGCTGATGGTAAATAGGTCACATGTGGGACATGTCAAGTATTTATTTATAGCTGGGCAACCAAAGCTCTTGAGTGCGACACAAAGTATCACCTCATGGAAATGTTAAGAATTATGGAACCGGAAACATCTAACTGACAGTGGTTAATGGTTAAATTTGGTTAAAATTTGGTTAACCAGTAAGTTCTTCTCTTTGGCTGTCATCATGTAATTGCTTAATTTGCTTAAGATGAAGAAGACCACCAGCTACATTACAATTCAATTCAATTCAATTCAATTGACGTTGTAATACTTTACAAGGATTAAACAGAGCCAGAAATTGCCAGAAATTTCCAGTGTTATATACAATCCAGGGCAGTATTTCTAAATGCAGTCCTCAGGGACCCTCAGATGGTCCACATTTTTGCTCCCTCCCAGCTCCCAGCACACCTACACCAGGTACTTGGGCTGGGAGGGAGCATAAATGTGGCCTGTGTCAGGGTCCCTGAGGACTGGGTTGGTAAACCCTGATTTAGGGTGGCTGCCCTTTGGCTTGGTAGGAGTATACTGCTTTACAGGAGATTATTTTGACTATAACTCAAAATATATACAGTGCCAACTGGATGGTTCTGAAATTACTAAGCAGTTTCAGAGCATTTCATGTGTTCTTCAAGCAGCAGGATCAGACACTTACGAGCAAAATCTACAGGCCTCTGGGTGGCCTGCAGGCAGCCAGTATTCGCAGGGAAGTGCAAGAAATTCCCCCCCTCAGTAAAATATGGACAGCTGAAGCCTGGGGGCAGGGTATTTTCACAGTTATCAGTACAGTCAAACGAAAACCTGAGCGTGAAAATGTCCAATTTGCCCTGTCTTGTAAAGTTTACGTCTGCAAGTTTATGCCCATGTACAGTTTATCAGACCATTCACAGCGTCCCACAAGGGGTGAGTTGAGGCAGCCATTAATTTTGCCGCAGCACCTGCTGTTTCACTTGAATTGCAGAGGTCTTGGTGCAGACCTACACGGGAGAAACACAAGAAAGGTACACCATGGTCCCTGTGGGCTCAAGAAAAGTACAAAGTGTTACCTCAGGATACTCCGTAACTAATAACGGGTCACTAAATCAAGTCCATCCCGGCAGATCTGTGCGATATATTTACATCGGATAAGCACAAAGATTTGCTCAGAGAGTTACTGACATGGTGGGGGTGATCTCCTGACCCCACACAGAGTCCGAGGAATATAAAGTATCCGGTTCACACACTGGATTTGGGAGACGCACGCGGTTTCAGAGTAAACATCACCTTGAAGGGAGCGATGAAAGACTGGAGGGCTGGCGCGTGGGTACGAATTTCATGACGGTGTGGGGGCAGTTTTTTGAACAGGTCCTACAGAACAACCAACAAATTTAATTAGTTGAAATTCCTGACTCTGCGGAGGTGAGTGTCACAAACAAGCTTAGTACAGTGTTTGTACAGCCATGCCTTCCTTACCTAAACCAAAGCTTCTTTTACAGAGATTAATCACAAGTCATGTGACCTTCAGCAGACACTCATTTATAAGAACTGAATTTGGATTGACCTGTGATATTCGCTCAGGTCTATGAACCGGCTGTGCTTTTCATCTCTCACCTGCTCTATCTAGGCCTCTGACTCTTTACCATGGAATGTTCCAAATAACTTCCTTTGGTTTATAGGCAGCCATATTATATTGTTATGCTCTTTGTATATTACTTTGCACACAAATATATTGCAATCACGTTTTATTTGTATTGTAAAATAAATGCGTTGTATTATAAGATACACACCCCTGCCTTGTCAGTCGTCTCCCTGTTTGGCCAGTAGGTGTCGCTGGCCACCCTGTCTTCTCCCTGTGTATTTCCACATTCCCTGAGCTGCCATGCGGCTCAGTGGACAAAGTGGCCACCTCCAATTAATCTATCCCAACTGCAATGGGTCCGAGGCTGGCTAGAGGCCCCAACTATGTTGGGTATTGGTTTGGTTTAGTTACCAGTGTCTGGTTTTGTTGTGTCTTGTTTCACTTCAGTTCCTATTATCTTCTAGTGTCCATTACCTAGTGCATGGTTCCCCAATTCCGGTCCTGGAGGGACAGTTTGCGACACAATTTTTGGATTTCCCTGTTCAGACACACTTACTAAACCTGGTAATTAGCTTATTAAGGTGTGCTTGAGCAGGGAAATCTGCAGACTGTGCTGGATTCTGGCCCTTAAGGTCCGGAATTGGGGAACCCTGCCTTAATGGTTCCTTCATTGTTAAACACCCACACCTGTTCCAGGTCTAACCATTATCATTAGTACTCGCATTTGCCCTGTGTTCTTGTTGGTCGCTGTGTTTGTTCCCCCTGCTTACTACTTGAATGTGAAGGTGTTGTCTGTAGTACATTGTGTGCTTCCTTCAGCTGGTCCCTGTGTTTGGTGGTCCTGGTTCCTGCTACTTTAATTGTCCTGCCTTTCGTATTGATCCCTCGTGATCCTTTATGGTTCCCGGTTCCGTCAAGTTCCGTTGCTAATAAATCTCCCCAAGCTGCCAAACCGGTCTGTGGATTGTCCCTGACTGTGCTCATGTGACACGTTTAGCTCTTGTGACACACTTGGTGTTATCAAAGATTTAAGCTGCTTCTCGAGTGCAGCAGGTAAGTATCTTATCAGTAAATATAGACAATGAAATACATTTGTCTTTTAAAAATGGATCAAACTTCTTTCAGATGTAAATTTCCATCACAGTGGGAAGCCTCATCTTAAATCAAAAAGGTGGACAGCAGCTGGAAGGCAAAAATCCCATCTGCACCTGAACGACTGCAAACACAGCGACTCTCTTTCTGTTTAATGTGTTTATTTATCAACATTGATGGTTTCCATAAGTGCTGTTCTTGCTGATTGTTGCAGTTATTCTTGCAGAGGGGTTTAATGATTGTCATCATCTCTCACCAAAATGTGTGCACAGTTTCATTGGCATTAACCCTGGCAGTAACCGGCACAGAATCACTCCCTTTCGCCTTATACTGGCTTGATGTGTTGACTTTTCTGTTATATAAGTGGGTTGTGAGATTAAAACCGCTGGCTCTGTCAGATAAGCCCACACTGTTGTGGTGCTTGTGAGTTCGGCTCGCCTCCAACGATAAAGGCTCCGTTCTCCTGAGATAAGAGCCCCCGCCATCAAGGGATGGAAGTTCCAAGCCAAGCAAACGGAAACGGCTTCCAGTAAGATAAACGAAATTAGCAGGGGCTGCTTGAAGGAAAACTATACAAACAGAATACGAATGGAAAACATGCTGGTGGCTCATGATGGACTGGCGTGCCCTGAGAGAGACCCCTCCCCCCCCGCCTTGGGGACAGGCTCAACACAGCCCAGTACAGTACTGGGATAACAGAACGTGGATGGATGGATAGAATCGGAGAGGGAGGTGGGTAACGAGTCAGAGGGTAACAAGCTAGTCTTTAGAGATAAACAGCTTCTGCTTCCATGCTCCTCGCTTCTCTTTCCGTCTCCCCTTGAAATATCCGCCCGGCCGCTGTAATAGTTCATTAATCTGCTTATGCGAACCAGCAGGGCGACATTAGGTTGCCAGACGCTGCAGTCACGTCTCTATTTTGTCAGATGTGGCCAGCTAACCTAAGCACAAGAACAGGATACACAAAGGAGTGTTAGAGGTGGATAGTTCAGGTCCACAGAGTGAAAGTCCAGACCAAGATTTTGTTTCAACCACCCAGCTGAGTATCTGTGTGTGTGACTCTTTATTCTCAACTGGTTGGTTAAAACAAAATCTTGGTCTGGACTTTTACTCTCTGTTCCTGAATTACCCACCTCTGATTAAAATGACAGCATTAAATAATTAAAGGCAATAAATAGTATGAATCAATAATATTACATGCTAAATGTACAAAATGGAAAGTTACAAACGCGGCAGATGTTGTATAAATAAACACTGCGGCGTTTTAAATGGTAAAGACATCTGTGTGAGGTCAGTGTCACTGATACTGCTGCCTGAGGACACTTATAGACCCAGAGACTAACAGACAGTCAGTGTCACTGATACTGCTGCCTAAGGACACCTATAGACCCGGAGACTCACAGACAGTCAGTGTCACTGATACTGCTGCCTGAGGACACCTATAGACCCGGGGACTCACAGACAGTCAGTG
>JABJVO010000015.1:3618184-3628946 GCA_026770805.1 Boulengeromyrus knoepffleri | reverse complement strand
GACAGTCAGTGTCACTGATACTGCTGCCTGAGGACACCTATAGACCCGGGGACTCACAGACAGTCAGTGTCACTGATACTGCTGCCTGAGGACACCTATAGACCCGGGGACTCACAGACAGTCAGTGTCACCGATACTGCTGCCTGAGGACACCTATATACCCGGGGACTCACAGACGATCCACATTGTTGCTCCCTGCCAGACAATCCATATTTTTGCTCCCAGCTGTGAGGGAGCAAAAACATGGACTGTCCGTGGATCCCTGAGGATCGGATTGGGAAACACTGCCATAGACCAGAAGTCCTCATATCTTTTTGAGTGACCTGAGGAAAAGTTAAGTTAGTGACCAGTGGCTAAAGCTGGAAAACACTGAGGAGGGCGCCTATTTTTATCCAGCTTTTATAGATCAGAAGAGGAGTCCTAATCACATCTGTGGATGACAGTTTAGCCCTGCGTATTTGATACCTTTCCAGATGTGCAGTATGTGAGAGGTGCACTTGGTAATGGGGCGATTACCCGCAGGGTCTGGCTGCAGAAAGGCGCAGAGTGTGCTGTGTGCTGCAGGCAAGCCTCCCATCCTGTCAGATCCAGTAGATGGGAAGTGGTGAAGCATCTAAAAAGCACAAACTATTTCTGCTGCTGCCCCCTGCTGGAATTCCAAGAAGTTGCAGGCACAAAGGAAAAGCAGTTGTTTGATTTATCCAGTGATGGTTCTAGCTTGTATGGCGCCGTGGGCAAACCCCCCTCAGCGTCCCAAAGGTACAAACAGCATTGATGTACCATCAATGATCCTCAGAGTCCATCACTGGACCTTAAAAGGTACATTACCAACAGCTATAATTTTATATTTTTAAAACTGTGACATGCATATAAATGTGTCTGCATGTGTGTTTGGACTTGGCCTCGAATTGAAAATCTCACAATCGGTGACCCTGGATCTACTTCTCTCACTTATTTTCCTGCCACTTTTGTGCTTCTGACACAAAGAAGCAGATTCGCCATAAATTGACAGGACGAGGCCTGACTGGGAAGTAAGACCTCCTACTGCATGGAGTCGCTGTTCGGTAGTCGATACTGTGTACAATATTCAAAGCCCTTACCAAGCTACATATCAAGTAGCATTCAGTAATAGAGTTTTTGACTCTAGAAGATTGCATGCCAGTCAAAATTCATAGGGGTGTGACTTACATGGAACTTCTGAGTAAAGGGATGACGGTGAATTCCAGAAGGTACTGTGAAACCTTCTGAGCACTCAAGCGAAGCATCTGCGGAATCGGGCCTCAGAAAAAAACTCACAACAATGCAAGGCCACACTGCAGTGGACAAACGAAGGAGGCAGTGATGAGCCTAAGATTCACAATCGTTCCTTGCAGCCCAGATTTTTCTGGTTGTTCCCAAAACTGAAGGAGACGTTGAAAGGACGACATTTTTTTTCTTGGATGCCGGTCAGAAAGCAACCATAAACTTTCTAGATGGACAGAATGAAAAAACGCGTTTGGAAAAATGTCTAGCAGTAAATGGGTACTATGCTGAAAAATAAGTTTACAATGTTTAAGTGAAATAAATTTCCTTCATTTCGATATGGCTTTAATCATTTTATATTATTGGAAACTTATACATTTGGAGACCTTACCTATCACTCAATGCTCGTACCTATAACTGCAGTTACAGTATCGCGTGTCAGAGAAACTGCGGCGCGCGTGAAGCCGAGCTGAACTGCAGCGTTTCAATGCTGCTCCTCCTCTAGGGTTTAGCACCACCATTGTGATCCTGAATCATCTAATATGCTGACCACTGGGGTCAAGAGCCCAGATCGAGTCTGTCTGCCTGTAGCGCGAGATGTACACGAACCGCCTCTGAGTCTGCAGAGATCACCTCAGTGCTCAGAGCATATATGAACATAAACCTGAATTTGAAGAGTCGTCCGAAGTCTTATTTATCAAGGCTCATCTTTGCCGTTTATACTCCCTTTCAGTGAGACAGGTTAATGGAAATTAAATCGGTTTATCTTGGTGATACATTATGCTCTCTGTCGTCCTGAAGGTGAAATTCAACAAAATAATCTCTCTGTCGTGTTGTCCATTAATCCCCGTTTTGCGTTTCGCACTGTAAACTGCTTAAGTGCATCAATAAATCAGACAGAAGTAAATATACCCAGCATGTTATACAAGTTATACAAGACTTGTATTCGGCATATGTAGGCCTTTCAAACAGGCTAATTTGACAAGGATTCAGACTGTCACACTCACGCAAGAAATTTTATGGCAAATCTATGTTATAGCATTATAAACCCAGCGCCCGCACAAAAATGATTGTTTGTGACATCTGCGCGATCGGTCTTCCACGGAGCCCCTGAAGTCCCATAAGGTGATTATTTAATTTGTGTGCAGAAGTTACTATAAAGATAACTTGTGCCCGCACGACAATTTACTATAACTATCGTATGCGTCTCCAAGGACTTCAGATACATACAGAGACCATATGATGGTCAGAATTCATCTAATCAATTTTCATTTCCACATTATAATTCCATAAAATGAAATTCTTGCTGCTCTTGTATCGGCGCTAAGTGTCAAGCGCTCATTTCATGAGCAAAATGCATTCTGTGCCACAAACAATATTATTTGATAACAAACCAGTTATTATAGACTTCACCTTTTTCGTGCACAGAAATCTAAAGGAATGTTTCATTTTGTGCAGAGAATTGATATCAGCACTTTGCATTTCGTGGACAGAAGAAAGTCATTTCGTTCACAAAATGCATTTTGTCAACTAAATAAATTCATTTTTTGTACACAATGCATTTCTTGACGAAATGTATGCCATGAATGATACACAGTCATGTCGTGGGCGAAATCAATCATGTGGAATCACGTAATGCTTTTGTGGATCTATGACGTATTTCGTCCTATGCTGAGTCAGGAAAGGCACCGGGAAATTAATTTCGTCCCCAAAATAAATGATTCCGTTATTAAATAATGGTTTTTGGGGCACAGAACGTATTTTGTGCGCGAAAATGAGCGCTTTACACTATAAAAGAGCAGCAGTAATTTCATTGCAATGTGAAAATAAAACTTCATTAGCTGAATTCTGCCCATTATATGGTGTCTGTGTGTACCTTAAGTACTTAGAGATGCATACGAATTTATAATAAATAACTTGTGCGCACAACACAAAAAAATCAACTTATGGGACTTCAGGGCCTCCGTAGTCTTATCTGCCTCATTTCCACGTCCCGTCAGTAATATCAAAGCTAAACTTCCATAACGTGGTACTCAGGTAATCGACGGGCCAGATGCAATAGTTGGGTGATTACAACTCTGGCCACTAGGGGGAGGCACGAGTTCGTCTGACAGTGGCTAAAAAAAACAAAACAGTACTTGGGAAGCGCATTTCGTTTCGAAGAGGTTTTTATTACCATATTTGCATAATACAGTATTCCGGAAGTGCCATACATTGCGTGTTTAAATTCACAGTTTGAGATGACAACATGTCATTACTGTTACACTGTCAACCAACGAGTCAACTGGAAATATAATTCAGAGAATTCAATACGAAGTTAATATACTTGCCTAATATTTGTGATATAAAATATGTAAAATAATGCATTAAAATAACAACAATGACCCGTTCAGTCAAGTCATTAGATAAAAAAAAAACCTTGCAGTATGTGTTTTAGTAACTGAAAAATAAACCATTCAGACCGAACCGACAGTGCTGGGAGTTACAGAAAACTGTGGTATTTCTACAGAACTTCTAGAACCAATCAGAACCTACCAGATACTTCCAGATACAGATGCTTCCGGATAAAATGCTTCAACATTGCAACTTTGTATAAAATGCAGCGTAAAGTGCAAAGTCAGATTTATGGTCAGCAGATTTGAGTTTAAGAACAAGCAGCAACCACGACACTTGACAGGACGAGTGGGGAGGTGTCACGTCGCCGCCCTGTCAGTCAAACCATGACCTCTTTTAGAATAACAATGCCCAGCTGCAGGTCAAAGCCGTCCATCCTTGGTCTACTGGTACGTGGAGACGTGGAACCTCCAAACCCAGATCCCACTTTCCCTGCATCATCATGCCACAGTTTACATCCAGTGTTTTGTTTGTTGCTAAGACACATGTGTGTATATTCAAAGAAACACTATTAAGAACAATATATTTATTGCAGGCCTGTCAATTAAATGCAAATTTAGACTGCAAAATTTTGCTGCCAAATGCAAAATATCCCTCAACCTGGCTTAAAGGAGACGTTTAATCATAAGAGCTTTGGCTAAAAATTACCATGATGGTCATTGACAATCATACAGGTCTCTGAAAAACACAATGAGCAAGTATCATTAGGACATGATAACAGCCTAGTCAAGGGGAAACATATTTTACATAGTGTATAACTTTCGGTTAAGATCCAGACTAATGGTCTAGGATTTACTGACGGACTAAGTACTGGTTCAACCATATCTTTAATATTCATCCATCTTTCACCCATTGCAGAATCTCAGATTCTAACACTCTTCACTGGCACATAATCAACTAGAAATCAAATTCATAAATTGGTCACAGATCCTCTGCTGCACTTATATTGTTATTAAAGGCATGTTTGATAAAGAATCACAGAGGAATTTTCCTCAAATCGATTTTGAGTCACTTAAATGCACTTAATTGTCCCTGTCATCGCATTTGACGTATAACGGACATGTGCACTCACTATGTGTGGCTCTTCTGCCAGAGCTCCCAGTGAGCGTAAATGGGAAACGAAAGCACATCAATTTGTGAGTGTTTGTAAACATGCTTAAGACCAGTAAGACAAATTAGTGGGCATGTCAGATTATGAGGTTGTGTGATAAAACTGACAAGTATTCCCTTGCCATGTATTTAGCATGTGGGAGTACTTACAGAAAAATGTTCTGAAGGCAGAAGGAAAAATGATTGGTTCAACGAGATAACCAATCAGATTGTAGAGGAGGTGGGCCCAAGCAACTAGAGTAGGCGGAACCTACGGATCAGATGTTTACAATTTGATTGGTTATCTCTCTGAACCAATCATTTTTCGTTCTCCTCTTAGAACATTTTTGTTGTATAAGTAAAACTCCCACGAGCATGTATTTATACTAAACCTATGTGGCTTAAACAGCAGGAAAAATGAATGGCCCAGAAAATGTTAATAATATGAAATAATATTTACCAAACTATGTTGAAAAAACCCTGAAAGAAAAACACATTTACATACAATGGTAAAAAAATAATTCACATTTTATGGGTCTAAGATTACAAATAGTAAATACCGTGCAAGTGCAGCAAAGATTTTTTTCTCCCCAGTGTTGGTCCAGTACGGTATCTTGGCAGTTCCATGTTTACCAGGGCAGAAGAGGTTCAGTACCTTGCTGAAAGGCACTATAGCAGGCCTCCATCTAGGACTCAAACCTATAACTTTCAGGTTGTTGTGTATGGCAGCTGATACCAGAAGAGGACCAGACTACCAGCCAAGCTCTGCAGCTATTCCAGGCCCACGTCACTGCGGGAGTGTTGCGCGCAGCATCGACGCATTTGTTCTGTTAATTCAGAGCGGATGCAGCGCTCACGCTCGCTGGCGAAATTCTGGGCGGGGCCTGCAGCGGTGGGCTCACACCAGCAGGTGGCGCTTCTTGTGCAGCGCCAGGTGGTCGGAGCGGGAGAAGCTGCGCTCGCAGTCGGGGCACTGGAAGGGCTTGTCGCCGGTGTGCTTCCGCATGTGCCGGGTCAGCTCGTCCGAACGGGCAAACTTCCAGATGCAGCCTTCCCACACACAGTGGTAGGGCTTCTCACCTGCGGAGCAGAGAGTTCGTGAGGCAACGTTCACAGTGACGAGAAAGCTGGGGTGGGGTCGGGGGTGGGGGAGGGTCCGAGGGTCAGCTGACTGCCATTCCGCCTCTTTTCACTTGTTCTCTGCATAAACAGCCCCCCCCCCCCCCTCCGCCCTGTTTCATTCTGCTCCCTTCATTCTGTATCCTGATGCCTTCACCTCCCATTCCCTGACAGTCCTACACAAGGGGACCACCCGCCCCCCCCCCACTTCCTGTAACGTTGTCATTCCCAAACTCCGCGTCACGTCACGATCGCCGTGGTGCGACTGACCGGTGTGCGTCCGCCGGTGCGCCTTCAGGTGAGAGCTCTTGGTGTAGACCTTGCCGCAGCCCTCGTAGTCACAGTGGTGCCGTTTCTTCCTTCCGGGGGATTCCTCGTGGATTGTGGGAGTCTTGGTGCTGCGAGTGAACGGGAAGGGTTTGGAGATTATAACCGACAGGAAGAAGCAGCAAAGATTTTAGGACAACCCCAGAATACCGCCCTCCCCCACCAGGGGGGGGTGTTTCCCAAAACTCAAATCACATGCTTGGTTTGTGGCCCCCGATTGGCCACAAACAGAGAGATGATATAGAGATGACAGCCTTTTACCGAACATTCCTCTTCATTAAATTTCATTGCCCATTTGCACTGTATTTTTACATGTCGCAATGCTCAATATGTCATATTTAAATGTCTTTTTTAGTCTTCTAATAAGACAAAGGGTTTCTGGTATCTCTGGGGGCGGCAATCTCTCGTCAGTCGGTGGTGGACAGGTACAGGCCTGTCCTGGACAATTTGGCTCTTCTGTGGCAAACACCTCCAGTGTCAACAACATCACAAGACGCAGGAAGCACCGAGGTTGCCGCTACTGATGAAGATGGTTGTGTTTTTTGCGATCCTCCCCCTCATCTAACTAGGGAATCTGGGAAAATCAGTCAATAATGTCTGTAGCCGGACTGGCTCGCACCCCCCAGCAAACGGGACGAGATAGAAACGGTATCTGCGGTCCATCTGAGCGGGGGGGGGGGTCACGGTCCACATGGCGTCAGTGGAGTCGCACTGCGTCAGAGACGTCCGGGGGTGTGAGGGAAGGGCGATGCGGTTGCACTCACTTCTTGTTGTCGATGGCTGGGGCCACTATGATCTCAGAGCACATGGTGTCTTCACAGGGCTTCTGCGGCTTCTCATTGGCCGGTTCCGGTCTCAGGGACTTTGTCTGTAGTCCTTGGGGGTGACTAGGCGGCGAGTACGGGTCACGTTCTACTGCAGAACCAAGATATTTCCATTCCGATTAAAACAGACACAATTAAACACTTGAATTTACTACTTTACGTCATATTTCTTCCCCCAAGTAAACATTCTTATTCACTGCATCTATAATATGCAAACGTTAACATTTTATTGAGTTGGGCATTTACTGAATTGATTCAGGTTCCTGAGGGTATCAGAGAAGCCATCTGGGATTTCAAAATGAGTTTGCCTCAAGTGATGTCCTCCCAGGCTCCAGACGACGTTGATAACAGCATTTTGCCTTATCAGTGCTTGCTATCTCTAAGCCCTGACAGCTGGCAATAAACTTTGTGAACAAATAGCCAAGAGTTCAAGACGTTTTACTGGCCTTGAGCAAAAAAATGCTGAGGAATGCTTTCTCATTTCGGGACGCTGCGCATTTATTAAGATGTATTTATATCTCTAAGTTTTGGCATGAATGGACAACAGAATGTTTAACTGGTTTAATGTACCCCGTTGCACTATTTTTTATTGTCATGCCTTGCATTGTACTGTTGTTTGTCCTGTATCTCACTGCCTGTCCTGTATCTCACTGCCTGTCCTGTACCTCACTGCCTGTCCTGTATCGCACTGCCTGTCCTGTATCGCACTGCCTGTCCCGTGTCACGCTGCCTGTCCCGTGTCACGCTGCCTGTCCCGTGTCACGCTGCCTGTCCCGTGTCACGCTGCCTGTCCCGTATCGCAGTGTCTGGCCAGTATCACACTGTTTGTTCTATATTGTCTGCAACTGTGGCATAAGAATTTCAGTGTGTTCCTCCAAACATGTGACAATAAAACTTGTAATAATGTAAATAACAGTAAGGAGGAATATAGTCTTTATGCTAAAAGACACAGGTCAGCGGTTGTAGTTATTGAATGAAACCAGCCACTGAGATGGATCACAAAGGGGCAGAGGCAGTGCCACGCACCTGGTTTGTGGGGCATGATGCCGTTCATCTCGGGAGAGACCGGGACTGGCATCATGATGTTGGACAGCAGCGGGATCATGGAGGGGGGGATGCCCGGCAGCAGCTGGGTGAGGACCGTGGGGTAGCAGATGGGCATGCTGGGATAGTGGGACCATGGGCGGAGCCCAGCATCTGGCATGGGGGGAGACGGCAGGCTGGGAGTAGCATAGATGGTGGTGGGGGGACTGGCAGAGAGGCTCCTCTGTCCCACCGAGAGGTCCAAGGGGTCCAGCTGCGGGTCAGGGCTGCCGGGGGGGGTCATGTTGCCCCTGAAGTTGGGGTAGAAGTCGGCAGGGATGTGCTTGGTTTGCAGGGGGGAGACCTTGTTCGGGGGGAGCATCGGAAATGTCTGGAACATCAGCTGATGGAAAGGAGCCGGGGGTGGGAGACAAGAGAGAGGTCATCCATCCATCCATCCATCCATCCCTGGTTCACATGCTATTGCAGGACAGGCTCATGGGGGAGCAGTTACATGTAATTAAGGCTCGTTTCAGTGACATGCTAATTTTATTTCCTGGTGCCACATTAGTCTGATCTTAGTCATGTGTTTGTCGTCCGTTCAGGCATTTTTCTTCATTATTTCATCACACCTCTTTTGTTTTTGTTTCTCCTAGATGATCCGTTTATCGGAATCCTATTTTTGTCAGGGACAGTCCGGCCCCCGCCGTCCCCGACAGGCCCATCCCCCTCTGTGGCTGAGGCTAACGAGAGGCCAAGGTGACCCCACACCCCTCGTCACTCACCGAGTCCATAGCGCTGCCGCCGATCACGGAGTAGTCATACATGAGCATGGTCGCCGGGTGGGGGGGGCTGCAGGAGGGGGGGCACACCTACAGATGCTCTTTCTGGGGGAAGACATGGTTCAAACCAGTTAAACGCTGATCAAATCGTCGTAAATCTCAGAATGCTAATTTTTACAGACAAGTTTTAAAAACATAATTTTGCAAAAAAAAAAAAAAAAACACACACATGATCATAGTATTCATCCTCATATTGGTTATTCATGTTTATTTAATATGAAAGTTTTTGCAAAATATACAGTGTGGATTTCACTGGAAAGATCTGACGACTCCGACTTAAATCTAACTGGAAAATTACACCAATCACCCTACATTAAGCTTTGTATACAGACATATTTTCTTTGCTCTAATCTTAACTGGTTCCCACACAGTTTTGGCCTTTTCAGGGGTGGTAATCCCAGGTGAATGGAGTCCTTTTGAGAGCCTTAGACCAATATTTCCCAACCCAGTCCTCGGGGAACCCCGGACAGTCCACGTTTTTGGTCCCTCCCTGCTCCCAGCCAATCAGAAACACCGAATACCTGGTACAGGTGTGCTGGGAGCTGAGAGGAAGCAAAAACGTGGACTGTCTGGGGTTCCCCGAGGACTGGGTCGAGAAACACTGCCTTGGACCACGCTCTGCCTCAAATATTCCTGCTAGTCAGTAAAATGAGCTGTGTATAGAGTTACAGAACATTAAAACTTCAGAGGATATCTTAGGATAAGAGCTCAAAACTGAATTTTTCTTCATCAGTGTCCACTGGAAAATGGCCTCGTGATGACAGTGACCTGCATAACTGCACAGGTTTGAATCGCATTGCAGCAGTGTGCACGGCAGCCTTGCTGAGTGATTCATAGCCGGCGGTTACGTGACACACATTCAGGAAGCGGTCCCTCTAGAGTAAACACGGCTGTGTGTTTCCAGCGATCCACCCCCATAATTATCTGGAATTTCACGAGTACCGGGCTTCAAGCGTACCAGCCAATCAGAAGGGTCCGTGTTCTAGCTGTCTATCAATGCACTTCCAATGTGCCTGGGGGCTCCTCAGTTTCACTCAAAGCACAGACCCTGATATTATCCTGTCGCAGGAAGGAGGCCCAAGGCCGCCTCATTCATTCTAAATTCCTCCCGCTGCAGATCTACGTTTTTATTTGCTCAGTGGACACTTTTATCCGAAACTGTAACTGGGGGTTAAGGGTCTTGCACAGATGCCCAACACTGACATCACATTACCAACCCTTGGATTTGAACCTGGAACCTTCCGGTCATAGACATCCTAACCCGCTGAGTCAGACGGCGCCCCCTCACGAGGCTACAGCACATCATTTCTTCCCGTCCCTAACCTCACGCCGTAACAGACCTACTTGCTTTTTTTGGGCAGTGGGGAGTGGGCAAAGGTCACGCTACTTAATAATTAACGAATTAAGGAATAATCTCGGAACACACAGCCCTACGGAGGTGAGCGATGTTTCTGTAAGGGAGCGGTGGGCAGCAGGTAGCTCTCTGATAACGCCCGAGACCGTCACCCGGCCCACTAATGGAAGATCTAACATACATGCAGGAAAAAAACATATGGCAAGACGAATCCAGCCACAGACGGCGAGTGAGTGCTGTGTTATGTAATTGCTGGCTTGTTCGTTTTTTTTAAAGATACTGTACTGTGTTAAATTTACATAAATCTATCTGGAACACTAAAGTGTACATTTACTAATAATGACTAATTAAATCATACAGTTTATTTCTTAACATTTAACATGGTGTGATTGAGTATATGAAATGTCAAACAGCTCAGTTTGGTTTGACACTCGGCAGCTGAGTGAACGGAACTGACGCTTGAAACTAACCCTCCCACCTACAGCAACGAAACACTCCCACTCAAACGGCGAGCTGCCGACCCCCAACCTTAACCAGGGGACCTACGG
>JABJVO010000015.1:3606454-3617085 GCA_026770805.1 Boulengeromyrus knoepffleri | reverse complement strand
ATTCCATCACCCCCCCCCCCCCCCACACACACACACACACATCCCACCCTGCCAGGCCTGCCCACACTGGGACAGGAAGTGCCTGGCATGAGCACAGAAGAACATCAGCCCCGAAACAGGAGCTCAGGAAACTCCACCAAGCCTGGAAGAGGGGCGGGGCCAAGGCTGCAGGAGGACTGGGCTCTGTACCAACTGATATCTGTGTATACGGAAGGTTCTGGCTGCCTTTCTAACACACACACAGACACACACACACAGACACGCTGGCTGGAGAAATACAGTGACCTTTCCCATTCCCTATAACTGCTTATTGGTGGGTCCTTTCTATACTGCACCTACCAGTGCTCACAGGCTAATCTGACATAACTTGATGATGCCCAGGAGAACACTGGGGTCAAAGGGTTAAGATGACGTTTGAACTTTGACCCCATGGTACAGCCGCACTGCCGACACATACGAAGCACGCGGCACCGTCTGAATGCGACCCCACTACTGAAAAGCGATCTAAGATTAGTTTGCAGAGTAGGCTGCCTTCATTAGGCTGGAAGACGATAACCATCCCCTCCTTCGATACTCTATAGTAGAATAGTGGAAACACCTAGCGTTTTTGGCATTACTCTTTAAAAATTACTATAGGAATATTGGCGGTAATGTTTACAAACATTCAAAGACTGTTTACAAATATCACACACACTATTCAACTGGAGTAACTGGAATAAAGTTTTACAATCTCTAAAAATCGGAAGTGTTCCCACAATTTTGGCCACAGTGAACCTGACGTGCAGCCCGCCGCTTTACAGCTACCGCACCCCCGACAAAACCAAAGCCGGCTTTTTAGACACAAGACCTAATTTTATCTAAAACTGACAGGAATGTCTAGAGCCGTTTGAAGAGATGTTATCAGTTACACAGAAACATGCGGATCCCTCCAAGGAAATACGATTATCGTTCACAAACGAATAATCTTAACACACCGTAACATTTCATTCCAGTGTTTTTTTTCAGCATGTCACCCTGTCCAGGATAAGCGGCTACGAGATTGAGTGATCTTTTTTTTTTTTCGGAGGCTGTTTTTAAAAATCCTGAAGCCCACATGCAAATACATATATTACAGTATTAAAACGAAGCCATGGCGATAGGATGTAATAGAGACCATTAAAATAATTACGAAAAAATGAACAATACGGCCATTGCTCTTATTTAGCATGCGTTTAAATGTTTACCTAAACGATGTAATTTACAGTTAATATTATGCATTTACAACACATTAAAACAATTCACATTAACTCCCTCTGTTTTGTATACTTGCCCGATTTTTACTGTACTATTTACAATGCATTTCTAGCATCTGCATAACGTTTGTGTATGGAATTAATGAAGTCGCCAGTAATGTACCTTAACTAATAATTTGTTATATATTTTCTCTCATCGAAACAAACTGACGCTTGTACCCTCTATCATAAAATCTTACCTATCTAGACGTGCTATCGAGCCTTTCTGCGCATGTGCAGTTCCACTATTTTGGGATTAGGGTTAGGTTTTAGGGGTTAGGGTTAGGGTTAAGCTAAGGGTTTTAGGGGATTTTGGGGGGTTAGGGTAAGAGTTAGGGTTAGGGGTATCGATTAGCACTACGGTAGCATAATTCGACAAAGTAGCTCATCTGGACACTACACCGGCACTCTGACCAGAATAAGCGGTTAGAAAACTGACGGGTGACATCATTCTAACTGTGACATAGGTGTGGGCCGTTAACGCGACGCCCCCAGGACGGATGCACATGCATAGCTGGGAAACTTAGGGCTGCCTGCGCTGGTAGCGGGGCCTCTTCCCGGCGCCTAACGGGACCCCATACGCGCTACAGTACATGCCCAAGAGAGACATGCGGGGGCCTTTCCGTAAGGATCCTTTTCCTTAATCTTTCCAACTCATCTCCACAAAGACAAGGAAAAGTTATCAGCGGAGACAAGACACTCTTGCACTCAGCTACCTTTGCTCTGCATCAATACAGTCGACATTAATTGCACATAAACTCTTCCGAGAAAATACTCTCAAATATTATATTATGTAATTTTTCGTGTATATAACAGTCATTAAACCCAACCGAGCACCATGATCATGCGACTAACAAATACCTATAATTTAACACAGCTTGTATTCCTAAATTCCATACAAACATAGGCAATCACGTTGCCGCTTACCGCAAAAGATGCAAGCGTCAATAACGATAAAATTCCCTCTAAAAAAATCCTTTGCTTGAGTAAATCACGAAAAATCTGTTTATAGATGTCCGTGAAAACAGCACGAAAAAACAGCCTCAACGCACTGCCAAAGATAGCTACCTGTCAAAGTTAAGCCAAAAAGATGTTACTTTAAGCGTGCCGATCACGTGATTACATAATACGAGGGCGGGGCTTGGCGGGGACGCAGACTCCTCCCACAGAGGGTGGGGCCCGGAGGTGGGGTGCGACGTGCAAGGGGACCGTAAAATGGCATGAGCGGCGACACCCCGCACCACGGCCCTCCCCGCGTCGGCAGCCGGCGGGGCGCTGTCTGTGTGGACCTGGCGCACTGCCTTAGATTGTGCGCATGTTTTTCCGCAACTTTACCTTCTTTTCCCTCAAAAAGAAGACGGGGGTGGTGGCACAATATGAAAGGACTCCCTGAAAAGAGAAAAAACTTTTTTTTTAATTGCGTTACCCTTCCAACCCGAGGATGCTGGTTTTCCTCCTAATTAATTAAGTTTAATTGAAATACGCGGCGCAGCGTTGAAATCACTTAACATGAAGCGTTCCTTATAGACTCGGCTGAACGGTTTCATTTCTTAAAATAAGAGGAAGCTCCGTTATTAAAGGATATGCTCTCGTAAATTTTTAATGGAACAATATAAATAACGGCCAGCGTTCGTTCAATTAATCGGCAAGCAAAGCATAATTCATCAAGGACAGCACCGGGGGAGGGCGATTACACACAGGAGCCGGTTGAGGAGCTTTACCTTCTTTTATTAGCGTTACACACTGGAAAATAAATACAGAGCCTGTCAACACTCTGTTACAGATAATGCAGGCACACGGAAGCGGAATACCACACCCCTTTCCAGCGAAGACTGTAAAACTGGTAAACAGTCCAACCCTCGCCTAACCGTCCCGTGAAAAGAAACAATGCGGCAAGAAATGACTTACTAAATTTATGTCGTGGCGAAAAAACAGTGACACGCCTTAGCATTATCCTTCAGTGCGTAAGATGTACAACAATAGTTTGCTCTGGGGTAATACAACTTGATCCTTTTTCATTCTACACAATCAAACACTATTGTTTTTTTTTCTCTGATAAACCCACTACGGATTTTCATATAATTTTATTCGTTATCATTCATATATTATAACATATCCAGGGTGCGTATTGTTAAAATGGGACACGTTAAAATTTGATTTCTGGAAAAATCATCTCAGTGTCTTGAATCCATACTTGATACCATCTAAATACATGAATGCCCCTTGAACATTATATATAGAAGAGAAAACAAAGTATTACCAAGCACCCATAGTTTAAAGTTTAACTGTACCATTTTGCCAGGTGTCCCGTTTTCGCAATACTAGCCCTACCTCGTTCACTTTGTATACATGCGCTGCATTCTATACATGACCGTATAATAATCGTATTGGCATTTCTGCGGGTGCGGTCTGTTTATGTTTTAAGACGCAAAATCAACACTTTCTGTAACAGTTCAATACAGAGAGAAAAACAAACCACGTAGCCATCTGAAATGCAGTTAGTTCAGTTTACACTATTTAAATTTTGACCATAGCATTTGTCAGATTCCGCCCAGGATCCTCACGAGCAGAGCTAGCTCTGAGTGGAAGTTAATGTATCTGTGAAAACAAAACTAGTGAACACACAACCAACTATAGGGAGCCAAACCACAGATGCTTCACTTAAAATTTACTGGCCCATCCAATCAGATGTGTGCGATAGGCATTGATTAGCGTAAATTGCACAGGACACTGCGTGCTTGATCATAGCGTTAATTTAAACCTATACCTACTGTACTTGGTGTAGAGTCGCGACTGAGCTGGCATGGTAAACATTGGGTCGCGTAGCATTAAAGGTCGCGAAACACTGCTCCGGCTCTGTACTGCCGTCAGTATTTAACATTCGCGCGTGTCAGTTCATTATTTTCATGCCACTTATAATGTCGCTTGCGTGAAAACGGCACTTAAAGGATGTCCGTAAAATACTTCCGTGAAAGCAGCTGTTATACCAGTATTTTATGGCCCCGCTGTCTGCTCCCTTTGCCATCGACGTTCTGGTCCCAAGTCCAGCAGTCGCAGCTCTTCTTCGCTGGCAGCTGAGGATCTCAAAGTTTCAGTCATTATTTACCTCAATTTTATGCCGCATGCAATTTTTTTTTCAAAGTGATCCACAGAAGTACAGGTTGGGCATCTTAGGTTACGGTACAGCTGATGAACGTTGTTTCCGGTATATGGGCCGACTAGGAATGCGCTGTCCTTAACGATCACGCCCCCTACTGCTCAGCTACTTGTACTCACATCTGTGTATCTGTAATGAGCTACCTTTTTCTTCTCTTACACTGCGTAGATGTCAGCCCTGATTCACGCTTGCCTTCACCCAACCCTCTTGGCCTGAGCTCAAACGGTCTCACCCTGCATAAAGTGTAATCTGTGCCGTGTGACATGTTTCTCTCTACACCTGGACTCAGGTTTCAATTAAATCTAATTAAACCCTGTGTCACTACTGACCAACAGCTGCTAATGACAAAATGGGCCGCAAGGTATTATGTTGTAGTTATATCCATGTGAAACAAATATGAGGGATATATTTCAAACACTTTTATTTAGTACAGGGAAAACAGGGTGTGACATCCAACCCAAACACCGGGATGTATACAGTACTGATGAATAAAAGAATTAACATTCGCAGAGAAACAAAACCTCGCAACACAGGAAATCTCAGGCCATGTGTGACTGCCAGTGACGATGTATGGCAAAACTACACCCGTTTAGAATATATCCTTGCTGATTTACATTTACAATTTACATATTTAGCAGGAGCTTTTATGTAAAAGTGAGGCAAATGGCACCTTACAGAGATGCGTGCCATCAGGGAGTCGGCCAGGCGTAAGTGCAGCTAGGCGGAGCTTCTTCTCAATGCCCAGGTGTCAGCAGGATTGGAGCAGGAGCTGCAGAACATCTGCCAAACAAAGCAAAAAACTAATCAGTCTATTCAAAGACCAGAAATGCGACTCAGGCGGTATAAACTGTACCATACACTTGAAGATCTTTAACTCCTGTGCAGTAACATCACACTACGGACCTTTTTCACATGCAATAAATGTAAATATTTATATTTGTACCACTAATACTATTGTATTTATTACTATTCGGCTGCAATCGCTTGTAACTATTTTTCTATATTTTTCTAGAAGTGAATGTTTGTTTTAAACTATACTGCAGTTCACGAGACCCGGGTACCTAATTTCGTTCCCTAACATGCTATCCCATGTTCTCAGAATGACAATAAACGTTCTTGAATCTTGGATCTTAAATAAGAACATTCAGGGAGCACAGATACATCAGACTAGGAAAGGGGTTCATGGAACTGAAGGCCCTTGATACTGGTTAACCCAAATCATTCTCAGCCTAAAAAATTATCCTGTATGGATGAGAGACCCAAGCTATGAGTGACATGTTTGGGTTTGCTTGTAAGCCAGAGGTGTTCGTAAGGGATGCAAGTACAACCAGTTTATAAATGTGTAAGATGTTGTTGCTAATACTTGTGTATTAGCATTATATTGACAAGAAGTTACTTCAGAAGACTAATAAGAGACCTGTGCTTCTGGATCATGCTGACATGGTTGATGAGAAGAGGAGCAGAGGCTGATATGAGCAGCTGTGTGGTTTCACAGGCTGTGTGTGTGTGTGTGTGTGTGAGAGAGAGAAGATGTTTTGGCATCTCCACAGTTAGGTCTCCCCCTAAGGGCATCTCACAAAGAAGGCCAGCGGAACAGGGATGGGCCAGGTGTCTGGGTGTGGAGCTCAGGAGAAGGTGCTTCACCATTCCCATGTCGTGCTGTTTGTTATGCGGCGTCTCCATGAGGATGCCGGCGGCGACGCGCCGAAATTCATCTCAGGCGCATTTATTGTCTGTGGTTGAGTAGTTGATTCCAACGACACACCCAGTATCAGCATCAAGGCAGACAAAGGACAGATTATACGAACAAAATCAATTTATTATAATTGAATGAATTAATTAAAGACCACTTAAGGAATTACTGGACCACTCCCTGGTCTATATAGTTTGCTCTTGGCATTAAAGATCTGCATTATTATTAAATATTGTAGCGCCTGCAAGATGGCCCCGAGTATCAGAGGCTGCATGCATATCCCAGCATGCCCAGCTGTGTAAATAGGCCCAGCATGTAGTTCTTATTGTTAATACTTGTTGTGTTCCCGATTGTCATGTGTGCCCTTGCCCTATGTTATGTGAACCCGGTCCGATCCTAGCATGTCTTCAGCCATCGAGCAAATTACCCACCATGTGTGTGCCTTACTGTCCGGCGTCTGACCTCCCAGCGTTCCCGGTATCTGTGTCAGAGTGTGGTAGTTATTTGTGTCCAGTCCTTCTAAGGGCTTCAAATAAAGGATCGTCTTGGTTGAACCCGTCTTGCCTTGGCTCATTCCCTCTGCTGCACTCCTTGGGAATGATCTACAGCACAGGAAACATTTCTTTGAAAAGGGAGAAGAGCGGAGATGAAAGGAATAGAATCTATGTGCTTATCCAGTGCAAGGCCAGGCCTCTGTGCTCACGCTTCCCTCTCACCTCTGTGTGCGGACTAAAGGAGAGCAAGTCGGGATATGTGAGGAGAAGCATTCCAGAGTGCTTTTGCTCATACCTATGCAAATGGAAATGAAGCATCACTGGATGCCAGAGAGGCCCAGTTTCCTTATTCCCCAGAAGCTGCCCCCCCCCCCCCTCCTCCCCGGTAATCTGTGATGAGGTCAGCCAGCAAAAGTATTCAGTTACAGTTTCAGCTGTTCGTAAGGAGGAAGAATACAAATATTTAAACTATGGACGACTGTACGGCATCACGAATACGCCACATTTAGGCAATATACGGTTTCAACTTGAATAAGTGCAATTTACCTTGAAAACCAGTTACTAGATCTGGATTCTAGTGTTTCACGTTTATTCCTAAGGAATTGCTAAAGACAGGGGTGCGGGCTGGCTGTAGTGATTCTATCCTTTACCCCTCGATCCATTCCTGCAAGAATCATATGCTCTTACTTAGTTTGAAAAAAATAAAATTGGGTTTTTAACGTAATATTGAATATTCATTAATGCAGATGTGCAGTTGTTATTATAAGAAATACATGCATTAGCAGACCATTTATTAGCAGATTGTTACTCTGTGTAACAATGACCTAAGCTTCTTGTGAAACCGTAAATGACACTAAGATAATAGGTTTCTGCTATCTGACATTAATTTATGAGCATAAGGGCTGTTGAGATGTTTAGTTATTCGGTGATGATAGAGCACCTCAACCTCAATTCATACGCAGGATTATCACACTGTATATAAAGTCAAATGATAACAATGTGATTTATTAATTTGAATTTATTCTGCAACTGTGTCATGTTCTGTCACACAGGTTCCCAATCAAGTGAAAAAACAGATGGAAAAAAAGATGCAAAATATGTTTTGGATTATTATTTTAAAAAAACAGAACAATTCTGGGATGGCATGGTGGTGCAGTGCTTAGCGCTGCTGCCTGACTCCTCTCCCTGGTTCCGTGTGTGTAGCTTCCATGTTCTCCCTGTGTCGTTCTGGGTTTTTTCTGTTTCGCCCAGTTGGTGCTGGTGCCTCTCTGGGGTACGCTTAGACCCCTCTAAAGTGGGCAAAGACGATAAATGAATCTAACCAGAATGCAAATCAGATGTAAAATGGTAGCAGTGTTCGTGCTGAGTTCATTCAGGCATTAATCATAGTGTAATATAATAATTGGTAACACTTTACATTGACTGCACCTTCATAATGCATTCATAGAGCTTTCATAATCAGCATTTAAGTAATATACATTAATCACTAACATTGCGTGATTATGGGGTGTTGCAGTGGTTAGCACTGTTGCCTCACACCTCTGGGACCTGGGTTTGAGTCTCTGTCAGGGTTCCATGGGGGTGGAGCCCTCATGTTCTCCCCCTGTTGTCATGGGGTTTTCTCTGGGTGCTCTGGTGTCTCCCCAGTCCAAAAACATGCTGAGGCTGCTGGAAGTTACCAAGCTGTCCAGAGGTGTGAGTGTACCCTGTGATGGGTTGGCATCCCATCCTGGGTAGTGCCCATAGTCTCTGGACCCCCTGATGAGGGTGACATTTTCAGAAAATGGATGATTACATGATTATAATGTTTGTTATTAATGAATATTAAAGATGTTAAGGTGTCTTAGAATGTTAAGGTATGCTTACATGCTGCTCAATGAATGTTCTACAAACACAAGCGCACATTGCGGCCAATGCAAAGCTTTGCAACTTATCTAAATTTGGGAGGAAACTGAAGTAAATAATGAGCTGGGTGTGGGAGTCAATGCCCCAAACCCGGAGACGTGGGAAGCGATGGTGCTATCCAGATCGCCATGACGATAAGCAGCAACAGTGAAAACATCTTCCAACCGCTAATCCCGGTCACAATCACGGGAGTTTATCACTCTCTTAAAATGACAGGTGTGTTGTGCCCTCTGGGCTTGTAATGCATTTTTAGTACAGTGTCAAATTATGCCTTTACGTAAATTTAACAACATACTTGTGAATTGAAGAACAAATTTCCTGAACTCAGTCTAATTTTTATTGTTTTTGTGATGGCTTCAAGAATCTCCGTCTGGGATCAATAAAATCAATCTAATTCGAATTCTAATTCTAATTTTAATTCTAATCCTAATCCTAATCCTAATCCTAATCCTAATTCTAATATGTTACATTACTGGGAACCAAAATTCAGTCAGTCCAATGAAAAATTTTAGTTAAATTTCCAAAACTCACTAATTTTCACAAGAACCTACCACATGGACTGAGTGAATTGTGTAAATTTGCTCTTCAGTGATGCATCACACTCATGTCACCTGGGACTTGATTAACACCAGGAGTCGCAGGCTTCACATGTCGCAGCAGAGGGCTTTGCTCCTGGCTCAGTCTTGCTGCTCCATAAGTTCTTGTTTGGTCTACCTTGTGTCAGTGTCATTTTGTAATCTGTTTGTTTGGTGTTCATCTTGGTTTTGCTTTGGCCCCCAGCTCAACCACCCACCCACGTTTGAGTCATCCTCCAACGCGGCTTATTCCGAAACCTCACATCTAATCCCCATCCCGGGGTCCTGTGGAATCCTGTCCAACAAAAATAGCCGTCGGCATGGACTTGATGGTCCTCACCTCAATCTTGCAGCAATAAAACCTGCCTCAGAGAACCCTGAGTGCACTTTGTGACCATTCAAATTCATATCATAGCTTCAATATAGTTTAATCATCACCGATAACGAGATCATTAACTTCTGCATACCAGGCTTATGCTGTAATCTTAAAGACAGGTGTGATTCGTTCATAAGCAGGCCAGAGATTCAGGAACAGGAGCTGCAGGAACAACGTGACCCCTTTCCACAAATGGAACCGATCAAGCAAGTGTCAGAAGGTGCTGGAAAACAACCGTTGGTTAAATTAATGGCAAAGTTGGCCTCCATGACGGCATTCGTGTTCCCATCTTGGATTTAGCTGACAGCCGCCAAACCAAGCGTGCTTACCAAACGAAGCGTATAGGGGCGTCGAGTTCTCCGGAGGTTTCTGGGTTAGCTCCGGGAGCAGTCAGTTTACCCAGCATGCCTGTCACACACAGGTGTAAGTCAAATAAAAATGACATGACTGTTTCCACAGCTGTTTCATTTACTGAAATAGGACACCAGCGATACCAGTTTCTATTATACAAATGTTATCAAACAAATGGGGTGATTTTACGCTGCATTTCTTGCCTAAGCGGATGATGTTCATACAGTGTTTCAGTTGACACAAAGTAGCTGTAGATATATGACAGTTATATTTCATCAGGCCACAACTTAGAGTGAAAAAAAGGTTTTAGAGAATGTTCCCACCCATATTATAGACAGAGACAGCTGCCCCCACCCTGGTTTAGGTTCTTATGTTACCTCACTGTAAATATGTGAATATATGTGTGTCTGTGTGTGTAAAATACTGTGTAAAACAGTAACAAACCAAAGTAGCCTTGCGTTACCCATAATTTAGCAGGTACTTTTCTCGTAATGGAAGAGAGAGCAGGGTCAGACAGTCCCTGGGGCGATTGGGGTTAAGGGCCTCGCTCAGGAGGCCAATAGAAAAATCATTTTGTTGATGCTGGGATTTGAACCAGTAACTTTCCAATGAAAGGCATGGTATTCTCACCCACTTAGCCACCCCCCCCCCCCTCCATGAAAGCTTGTGCTTCACACTTGGGGAATCAAACCCTGGTCTATCAAGTGACAGGCAGGGACACCAACCATTATGTTACAGTTTTTCTCAGTTGCTTTGATGCATTTCTCACAACAGAATTGAAGTTTTCAAAACTGCTCGTTCAATTCCCA
>JABJVO010000015.1:3587151-3606354 GCA_026770805.1 Boulengeromyrus knoepffleri | reverse complement strand
TGAGAAAAACACTAACTGCTGTGCAAATGTTAATAGTGATGTGAGAAAAGCACCAAAGCGACTGAGAAAAACTGTAAGAAGGATCATTTTATGGGCCGGAAAAGGCTCTCGGCCCTCAACTCCAACACTCACAGAACTGGGATGCCTTCTAAACAGCCACGACAATAATTCTGTGCCCGTTCACAGATGCGAATTCTTCCTGCTGACGGGGGGGGATTTACTTTATAACATGAATGAAATATTGGCGTATCAGAATGGCACCCTCGCTGCGTTCTCTTCTTCTACAGGTTACTTACCAGGTGGAATGCAATAGGACAAAGAACGTGTGGGTTTATTTACCTGCCTATTAAATGTACAGTGAGTTGTAGGCCAGTTCAAACAGTGTGATAAACATCCCTGTCTATCACCTTTCAGCAAAAACTTAATTTTTTATGGCACCATAAAGTCAGATTTCACACAGAACTTATCTGCTACTGCCCTGCCTGACTCTGTGTCAGTCCATGATCTCACCCCATCTGATACAAGTGCCCCTTCGCCCCTAAGTGCAAGGGTGTCACCTTCCTCCCTGGCCTGAAGGGGGAGCTGTACAGTCTTTACAAACTCCACCATGTGTTGAAATCCGGTAGAAACCGTTGTTGACTTACTGGTTCTGCGTCATGGATCGGACACTGGAATGCGTGCAGCTGTGCAACACATAGCATGCAAATCATTAGGGACATTAAGAGCAAGACTCACAAATCTGCAACGGTTGCAACAGTGTCTGTGAAGACCCTCTGTTATTCCTGTCTTTCACCTTTTCTTAAAATGTTTCTCCGTAGCAGGTCACAGATAAGGATCATGCACTGATTACAGTGCATTGCCGCACCCCCCACACGACAAACCACCTCAGGGATGAGAACCTGAGCACAGCCATGTGGCAGGTGATACCTCAGCACCACACCAGTCCAAACGGACCAGTGTGAGTTCTTTTCCAGCGGCTGGAGTGCTAATCCTGCCACCAACCCCCAAGTTAGTCCCTGTAAGTTGAAGGACCTCCTTGTAGGGCTGGATGTAGATTAACGTCATACCTGGGACAAAGCAATTGCAGGTTAAGGGCCTTGTTCAAGGGCCCAATGGAGAAGAATCACTCTCGACTTTCATGGGATTGGAACCAGTAACCTTCCAGTTGCGGGCACAGATCCCTAGCCTCAGAGACAGCACTCCGTCCCGGTCACAGAGCGGGATTAAACGTGACTTTTCTGGCATTCCCAGAGCGGGAGTGCTCCCATTCTTTCATCTTTCATCATTTCTCATGAGCTATTCCGTTTCAGCCGTGCATTCAGGTGTACAAGCATTGTTCCAGCATATGAATCCCTCCACCCTGGACACGCTACACCCTTATCCGCGCGGTGGTGGCTTCCCGGCGTGCACATTTACCACACAAACTGAGGCGCGTTGGGCCTGTTACGAAACGGCGAACAGTCGGCGTTCAGTATATGCCTGACGCGGAGAGCTATGTGTCTTTTTGGCTTTTATTTCACTTTCCACACATCCATTGGGATGCTGCTCTTATTAAAAGAGGACCTCCACATGGACGACTCAAAAAGTGCCCATTATGGCTAAACTCCAGACTGCCCACCTTAATACGTACTGTTAGCTGTAGGGATTATCCCAACAGAGCAGAATTTAACTGAAATTAGTCTTTTTTATTACCAAACTAGATGAGCTGGAGCAATGGAATGGGCAAGGAGCAGGAAACCTGAAAAATTTCTGCATAGACCATTTCTGCATAGACATGTGTTTTTTTATTGGGAGAAAAGTTCTTAGGCATATGGATTAAGTTCTCTGTCCAGCTGCTTGGAGGGAAATGCTGTCAAAGAGTTCTGACGTTTGTGAACATGAAGCTTTATTTTCTAACGCCCCACTGAAGAACGAGGCTCTGATCTGATCTGAAAGGCTGTTCTAGCTCAGTGCGTAGCTGCATCTCATAAAACCTTCAGGGCTGGGTGTTCAAATCTCATCTCTGCTCTGTGTGTCTACATGTTCTCCCTGGCTGGTACTCCAACTTCCTCCTGAAGTCTAAAGGCACACATTCAGGCTAATTGTGTACGTGAGCCCTGTGGTTTCCTCAGTGTCCCCTGTCTTGCATTTTGTGATGGATTGGTTTTCTGTCTGGGGTGTCCCTATATCATGCCTGGTGTTGGATTGGCTTCCTGTCTGGGGTGTCCCTATATCATGCCTGGTGTTGGATTGGCTTCCTGTCTGGGGTGTCCCTATCTCATGCCCATTGATGGACTGATATCTTCTCCGTGATACCTTGTACCCTGTGCCGCCTGGAATCAGCTCTATCTCCCCTACAAACATGTAATGGATATGCAGCTGGAAAATGCACATTTCTGTCAAAACCTGCAGAGGTGTTTCTAATCAGTTTAAGGCATAAATTCCACAATTAGGATGAGGACATTTTGTATTTTGTACTGTAAGGTTTGTTGTCTGGAAAAAAACATGAAAGTATCACAAACACTGCAGTTATTCACTTATAAAACAAAATCTGACCATATACATCAACATGTAAACTTAGAGGTGCTTGCATTGATAAGATTGGCACTTTATAGTGATATTCGCACAAAGCAGAGGACAAGCCCAAAGCCGTAGTCAAGGTACCATCCATATGTTGCCTTTGCAGTCCATCATTGATTCTTCGGCAACCTGACATGGCTGATGTCAAACCTACAGTAACCAGGCCGTGGAACGCTGGTGGTATAGTTGACATTACAGGATCGTCCCGTACTGAAGAATAAATTGTTGTGATGCAGGAAAATACGCAATCTGTCGCGTATTTTCGTTCACATTATGCCCCTTTTGTTTTACTCTGGGACCATTCTTTTATCATTTGTCCGTGCAATTTTTGTACAGTGTAAACCAGTCTGTGGACACCAGAAGACTGGGAACCCCTACTCTACAGAAGTAGGTTTGTCACCAACAGAGCAGTTTGCACAACCTGCTGGGGTTACTGGGGACACAGTTTGGTGACGTGGCCCAAGCTAGGCATCCAGAGGGTCTCCATTGGCTGGGGCGTGATCCCTGTGCTCGGCCTGTAGCTGTGCCACCATCTTCAGCAGGGAGTCTCTCTCGAGCTCAAGAGCTCCAATCTTCTGATGCAGGTCTCCCTCATGGCTCAGGAGCTCTGCCACATTTGTCTCTAGTGAGTCCAGCTTGGCGTGCGCCACCTGCAGGACAGGAGGAGGTAAGGCAATAGCAGAGCTAGGGTTCTGGAGGAGAGCAAAGGTGGCAAAGCCGAGACCAGTACCTGAAGCTCTTCCAGCAGGTCCAGGTTCTGCTGCCGCAGGCACCGGTTGGCCCTCTCCAGTTGGGCTGCCCTCTGCTGCTGGCTGAGCGAGGCAGGGGCTTCCAAAAGTTGGTCCTGCAGCACGTGATACTCCACCTCATAGGCCTGTAGCTGCTTGGACAGGTCCATCTCCAACACCTGCCCCCAATGGGAGAGACCAAGCCTCAGCGGTGAGTGAGGGCCAATGAAATCCAGTGGACCGAGGAGCTGCAGTGTGACCTCATTGGCTAAATAAATGTGCTAACTTAGCTGGCTAGCAGAGTAGTGGGAAACTCATGGAAGATCCCGCAGACACAAAGTGCAGCCCCTGCTCAGGCCCATTCATCGACTTGGTGAGATATCAGCCATCTCAAGCGGTACTTTAAGAATACCTGGCTGATTTAGCTAACAAGCTAAACTACTAACTCTTTATTTACAAGTTCAGAGAGCAGAGCCTGGGGTGGAGGCTGGTTCAGGCAGGTCCGGTGGACATCAGGCCCAAACTGAGAAGACCAATAAGTCTTAAGAAGTACGACTCTCTGGCATCCATCGACCCAACACTGCGGAACTCTGACCTGCCCCATTACAAGAAGCTATTCAGCAACACATCACTGTGCAGCAGAGCAAACAGGTATAAAGGCAGTTTCTTGCCAAAAGCCATCACTCTTACGAACAGCTGAACCAGATACACCAGCTCAGTAGCACTGCTACTCCACCATTACCACATAATGTAAGTAACTCGCCATCCTTATTGTATTGTGTATATTGTATTTATTCCTGTATTCCTTGCACTGCACTTCAGCATTTTTACACACTCATCAACCATGCTGCCATATGAATGGAAAACACTATCTTGACATTTTATCAAAACTGAGTCTCTTAGGCCCATTTTTAACTCATGGCAAAATATCTTAGGTCGGCTATGCTTGACTGTGAAGAAAACACTATCTACCTACCTACTACACATATGGGTGGGCAATCAAGCTCATCAGACCTGACCGTTGGCACATTCCACGGAAAAGACGTCAAAGCCAATGAGAGAAAGAGAAATACAGAAAACAAAGGTGCTTGGGAAAGCGTCCTGAAGACGTGTGCCACAAAGCCCAGGGGACAATGCAATGCGAAGATGGTGAGGAACCAGGGAGGGGTGCACGGGCTAGAGCAGGGGTGGGCAATCTTATCCGCAAAGGGCCGCTGTGTATGCAGGTTTTCGCTGCAACTCCCTAATTAGGTCACTAATTAGAGGACTGATTGGCTGAAGAGTCCAAGCACCTGGGTTTGAACAGCTGACCTAAAGGTTACCCAGAAAACCTGAGTACACACCGGCCTTTTGTGGATAAGATTGCCCACCCCTGGCCTAGTGTGTTCTCCTGTTCCCCAGTTAGCTGCGTGGTTTAAAGGGCTAAGCGAGTGGCTGTGTCATTCAGGCTCCCTTTTTGTTCTTGCTTTATTCTTCTGTTGGTGTATTTCTGTACTGTTCCTTGATTTGATTGGTTACCTTTGTTGCTCTAGTCTACCTTGGTGTTTGATCCATTAGGGCCTGATTGCCCACACCTGTTCTTAGTCTGGAGTGATTGTTAACTGCCCCCACCTGTCTCTAATTATCTGTGTATATAAGTGCCTACCCATGCTTCAGTTTTCAGTCGTTCATTGAGTGCGTTTGTGTTAGTTGGTGGTTTTGCTGCGTGGTTTTGCTGCGTGGTTTTGCTGCGTGGTTTTGCTGCGTGGTTTTGCTGCGTGGTTTTGCTGCCGGTACCCTGTGTGTTGTTGCTTTTGTTTCCTGCTTGTTCCCCTTAAGAGTCAAAGTCTGTTTGCCTTATGTTCCCTATGCTCCCTGTGAAAAGTGCCTCAGTGTTTCCCTGTTCCTTCTGATCCCTCGTGGTCCCTCTGTTCTGTTTCTCTTTTTCTGAATTCAGTTTATAATACAAGCCCCTTCCTCTGGGAGCCTCACTGTGGATGGTCTTTCCACCAAGCCTGCCGGTGTAACAAGTATTGGTGATGGGAATCAAAAATGAGGACAGACAGGTACACAGGTTTATTATGCCAGCAGACAAACCTGTTTAATTACGCATGGATCATCTACAAATTTACCGCATGACGGATCCTGAAAATGTGAACTTGCCTTCGCAACAAGAAAAATTCTGAAATTTCTGGCATTCTTCATCCGCACAAAGGACCTTGAGCATGGAGAAACATGGCAATAACATCCCTGGGTGGTGTCACATCTGTTTGTCATGCAAGTGATCCCACACGCTCCAGATAAATAGAAGATGCATTTATTTAACAGAGGCTCTTGTTCAAAGTGACAAGCGAATGAGGTTAGCCTGGGTCCCTGGAGCAGTTAGACTTAAGGGTGTTGCTCAAGGACCCAACAGTGATATGAGTACTCTGCTTGAATCCACAATATTCTGGCACAGAGTCACAAATGCATCCTGCAGATCTACACATTACCCCATGCTCCACACAAACCTATCCAAAGCCACAGTTTACACTAAGTTTATAATTATGCTAACACTTGGGCTGTATATTGATGAGCCAAAACATTATGTCCACCCCCATGTGAACATGGGGCAGCAGTGGTGGCTTAATGGTTAGGGAAGCACACTTGTGATTGAAAGGTTGCTGGTTTCAATCCCCAGCCATTAAGGTACCGCTGAGGTACCCTGAGCAAGGCACCGCCCCCAAGCACTGCTCCCCGGGCACTGAATTAGCTGCCCCCTGCTATGTCACAACGTCACATATGGGATAAATGGTGAAGACACGTTTCATTGTTGAGCACTGTGTGCTATTGTGTATCAACAATGACAATTAGTCACTTTGACTTCACCCATGTGACACAAATGATGTTGACTATCTCATAAAAATAGAATAACCATGAACCGCTGACAGGATGTTGGGCGGCCAGGGCTACCAGTTGTGAATGAGGACTATCTCATGTGGTACAAACCAGCAGAAGGGCACAAATGGCAGATACGCTTGATGACGGTCATGGGAGTCACAACACACAAGACAGAGAGCCTTGCTTCATATGGGGCTGCTTAGCTGCAGGCCAGTCAGAGTGCCCATACTCACCCATGTCTACTGTTGAATACACCCACAGTGAGCATGAAAGCATTGGAACTGGACTGTGGTGTAATGGAAGAAGGTCACCTGGGCCAACGAATGCCGTTATCTATTGCATCATGTGGACAGCTGGGTACGTGTCGAGTATCTGTGGGATGCGTTGGACCAACAAGTCTGATCTACGTATTTGTAGCACCATATGTAGAGGGCTTGATGCACTGTGTGTCATGACACATTACTCCAGTAACCACTGTTAAAATTATCTGAGAGTTGTGCAATTTTAGCCCTTCTGTTGGTCTGTACCACACAGGATGGTCTTCATTCACATCTCGCATTGACAAGCCTTAGCCACCCAATACCCTGTTGGTGGTTCCCGGTTTTTCCCTCCTCAGACTCGTCTCAGTAGGTCCTCACCACAACTGACCGTGCGCGACCCCGCAAGCTCTGCTGTTTTAGAGATAGTGGCCCTGATCAAAATCATTCAGATCTTAAACCCTGCTCATTCCTTCACCATTCAAGACATTGACTACTAGCACCAAATGTTGACGTACCATCTGAAATAACCTAGACCTTGACATGCACTGTTTTTACAAGCCAGTCAACGTTGGGGTGGCCATAATGTTCTGACTCATCAGCGTGTAGTTTGGGCACCTTAAGCTGAAAGATGCACTCACTTTCCCAGAAGCTGCACTTCTAATGCATTGTACTTTTCATTTGTTAGAGGCATTTAAGCTTCATGTAGGTCCCATTTTCCTGTGTTAGAGGAGAATGTCGTGAGTACCTGATTGATGGTCTTCTCCATCTGCACCAAGCCCAGCTTGGGCAGGGTGGACTTGATGAAGTCCACTATGGCTTCCAGGCTGTTTTGCTGCATGATTAGTGGCTTATGACTTCCCAGAAGGCTCAGGGCCACCTTAAAGATAGCTTCAGAACCCTGGAGAAACAGCATGTCTGGAGAAAGAACAAACAGATAAAAAGAATCACTTTCATTTTGATTTTCAATGGCCACTACACTCCCACTTATATATTTAATTTAACCTTAATTCTGTAAATTCTCTCAGGAGCATGCAGATTTATATTTTACTGCATGTTGTACCTGTATAACAAATATCTCGCATTTTGTAAAAGCATACATGCAGAGCTTACAGACGTGCCACTTAAACTCCCTTTAGATCTGTATCTTTCTAGGGCTGTGCAAATTCTCTGGAAAACCAAAATGAAAACAGACAGACATACCGCAGCACAATCGCATTTGAGACCCATACAACATCGCATTTCAGAATTTATCCACAACCTCTGAGGTATGTGAGGGTTTCAATGGGACCTTTTGTATCAAAACAATGGCCAGCGGGCAGAATCGAGGCGCCCGGAGCAGGCCGAAAGCTCGTCAGACCTGACCGTCGGCACCTTCCACGGAAAAGACGTCAAAGCAGAGGAGAGAAAGCGAAATCCGGGAAACAAAGGAGCTTGAGGAAAGCGTACCGAAGACGCGTGCCACGAAACCCAGGGGGAAATGCGACGCGAAGATGGTGAGGAACCACGGAGTGGCGTACAGGCTGGGCCCGATGTTGTGCTTCTCCAGGTGGCAGTAGAGCTCTCGGTGGTAGTCATGGAGCAGCCGCGACAGCTGGTACATCTGGATCTGGTGTCGAGGAGATAATAGAGGTCATGGTTTGGCCTGCAGAGGAGAATTTTTACAGCTCTGGTCCCTCGAGGCTAAAAGATTCATACTCTGGACTCTGGAACGTGAGAATAGCCGACAGACAGAGCAAGAGTTACCATTAAAGTTCAAGCAGCTAGAGGAGCATGGTCCCACCTGCAGGATGATCATATCCGGCCGGTACTGTCTGCGCAGCCCCAAGTCGTACATCAGGAAGGTGAGCGTGCTGAAGGCCTCCTCCTCGTCCATATGCAGCAGAAGAACCCCGGCCACGAAGCTCAGGCCCTGGCAGTAGCCCACCTCAGAGTCCAGCAATGAGTAGGCCTTCAGCAGGTTATAAAGGGAGCGCTGGCCCAAGCCATGCTTGGCCGAGAAGTAAGGGTGCGTGGGGAAAGTTCGACCTTAAGCACAAATGGAAAAACAAAACACAAAAAAAGGAATTCGGAGACACCCCCAGAGTAATTACGCTGGCCCTTTTTTGTAGAAGGTAAACCAGCAATCATGTTAAAACAAGACGAGATCCACTTATGACAGGGAAACAATCATTTATCACCCAGACAGTGCTGCATTAAAGATAACAGAAAGACACCTCTGCATATTGATAGCTTAAAACTTTATTGCAAGAATCCTCAGAATTTGCAGAACACAGATTTAAATAACATGTTCTTTGACTACATCACAGCTGTAGAATGTAGCACGCAGCTAAGGACCATCACGTCATGCCAAGTTGATGTCTATCTGTCTGGGCAGGGCTACACAAATGCATGGCTGGGCCACTAAAAAATCCATGTTCACGCACTCATGGGCGCCTCCTAGTGTCTGGGCCCTTAAATGTCTTCCCCTTACTCCCCCCTTATGGGTGCCCCTGTTCCAGAGCGTGTCCTGTTCACCTAGATCGATGAGGATGGCATGCTGTTGGGAGGTAAGCTGCCCGAGGAGGTCCCTGTACGGAGCGTCCCGGCCGGTGTGGCGGCAGGGAATCCGCTGTCTCAGGAGGTGCTGCTCTGAGAGGAACCTCCAGATCTCGCCACGGTGGCTCCTGGGGACACCTGCCCAGGGGTGACACGCCAGAGAAGGTTATGTCTTCAGTAGTCATGCTTTCACTGTAGCTCTTCGTATCATGTCTTGAGTTACGACCGTCACTCGTCCTTTCTCATGGCTTTTAGCTCTCTGGCATTCATGCCCGCCGACGTTTAGGCTTGCATCCAGTTTCGGAAAAATGACACCACTTGACACTTGACCGCACAAGAAGCAATTTCAGTGCGTAATAAAGATATTGCTGCTCTTCTGCTATAACCAATTGAGTATCAAATTTCTGGCTCTGTCTCAGAGAATATGACAAGTCAGGCTTTTGTGTTTCTATAAACAATTAGGACTGGTGGACTAAGCATGAGGTTCTGCACAGCTAAGGAACACGCACTCAAGAGTTTTGTTCATATTAAATATTTTGCTGAAACCATTAAAAAACCATCAGGTAAAACGCTGGTCTCTCTCTGCTCATCCTTACCCTGCCACACGGCACTGTGGATCTTCTCCATGTCAAACTGGACTTTGGTTCTCCCTGGGGTCCCCAGCATCTGCTCCCACACCACGGTGACGTCCTTCAAGCACGGCGTGAGCTCCTCGTAACCCAGCTTCAGCCGCTTGTTCTGGAGGTCGCTCTCGGAGGCTTGGGAACAAGGTGTTGGTCAGGAGCCCACGAGGGCTGGCTTAATGGCCGGCAAAGGTCAGGCTTCCGGAAAGGTCCGGTGAAATCCGAATACTTAAAGCATACCGGGGTGTATAGAACTCATTTGACACCAACACTGAAGAAAGAAATTAACGTGCTTTGGGGTACCTATACACAGAAGCCTTATATCATCATTACAACGTTAACGTGAACCATCGAGTGATAGACACACAGGAACAGGAGCTGTTCTCACTCCTAGAGTCTAGTAGGAGGTTTTTGTAGGACCAGAACATTGAAGAGCAGATGATGAACAGCAGTAGAACAGCTTACTACAACCACCCACATCATCAACGGTTATTACTCACACCTGCACTTTGTGTGAATCATTGCACCTCTGTTGTGTATTTATTACTGATTTGTGCACTATTCTTGTACCGGCTGTGTCTGAACAAATTCGCACACGGCCAATGAAACACCTCAAATCTTCTTCCGGATCTAGCACCATGGAGGTCTCAGGCCTCCCTGCCCTCTGATCGCTTTTTGGGGTATGACAGATGCTATCTTTACCCTACTAATCCTCCTCGGTGACTGTAAGGTGCCTTCAAGGACATTTATATCATATGTGGTGCACCTGGTTATACTGGTAGGAACAGAAAGAATGTCACAGAAGGTGAGATTATTGTCATTTCTATCATCACTATCTACAGGCACCTCTGGGTGCCGCATTCAGGTCGATATGGGATAGTTTGAGATTCTTAGATAGGGACATCTACGTGTGTTGTTCTCTATCTGCAAGAACTTGATGATGACCGCATCTGAGGAACCAAGGCTTTCCGGTTCTCCAGAGGGCTGACATAACTGCCCTGCCAAAGTGGAGAGGAATTACGGAAAACATCTGCACCTGGAACAGTTCCTGGCTACTCTAGAAAAAACACGGCAACTTCACCGGCACACACCAAACCCCCGAACCAGGAGGTGTAAGACAACAGCTCTTCACTAAAATGCCGATACAGGAAATTGTATTTTTCACTCGGGTTGCATGAGAATCTAGGATGCCAGGAGCTGCATTGATGCGCCGTCCCTCTGCTCTGCTGATTTCTAATGGATTGTTTTGACAGGAAAAAAATCTAGAACGAAAAACAGCCGTCCACAAAAGGAGACCATCACCAAAAGGGAGCCGCCCTGTGATCAGGCAGCAGGAAGAACTGATATCGCTAAGAATCAAGCAAAGAAAATGTTACAAAATGGATGAGATAATTTTGGCCCACATGTCACCAATGGTAAGACCTGCTTCCCTGTCTCCTCTGTGTCTGCCTGCTCAAGGTAAGATCTCCTCTAAGATCTCTATAGTGACAGCACCTTTAGGGTCGGTGAGTCACCAATCAGGCCTTTCCAACACTGACACTCTCTTTGAAAGCGCCGGCGGAAAGATGTGGGCTGGCAAACCCCAACTGGGGGAGGACGAGGTGATCAGCAGGTCGGGGGTGACGCCATCCTCCAATGTCATCCACGTCAGACACTCTTAAGATTAAGATTGACTTTACCGATTGCAGAGGGAAACTCTGGGAAACAGAAGTGCCTTCAAAACATTCATATGTGTTGCACCTGTGTATACTGGCATAAATGGCCGAAATGAGGTCATGGTGGGTGAGATTATTGCTATTTTGATCATCACTACCGGCATTCACTTCTGGGTGCTACGCCTGGGGCAGTTCAAGGGAAGATTCTCAGAGAGCCGCATCTACACCCATTGTTCTCCATCTGCAAGGACTTCAGGCGGTTGGCGGTGTTTGAGGAACCAAGGCTTGGGCACCATCACGTTGACACTCCCTCCCTGTCGCAGAATCTCGCAGAAGCCTCCTCCATCTCCACACCCCATCCTATCCCTGTCCCCATCACCCATTCCACACTCACCTTGCAGCTTCTGGTTCTCCTGCTCCATCCTCAGCAGCAGGATCTGCTGCAAGATGGCCTTCCTCCAGCGCTCCCTCACGAGCGACCCCCTCCGCCTCGCCGGACCCTCGCCAGCCTCCCTCAAGGACACTCCACCCTCCGAGCTGCCCCCTCCCTCCACAGAGGGTCCGCCGGCTGTAGGGGGAGGAGAAGAAAGCACCGAGCTCCCCACTGAGTCAACATGAAGAGGGCAAATACCCAGTATCTGGAAGGTTCCTTCTTGGGCACAGTGACAGGTAAGCAGGTAACCCATAATAGGTGGCTATCTGAGAATACAAAGTCTTAGATGAAATCTCTGAAATTATCCACGGAACACACTGAAATAAAATGTCATCATTCTGGTGGAGTAACTTTTATCCATTTTGCAAGATCTTATCTTGCACAGGGGTCATTAGAGAGGCCCTGGACAAGATGCCAGCCAATCGGGCTGCAAACAGATGCCACTCTTACTGCATGCTGTAAAAGAAAGTCTAAATGACATAGGAAGAACATGCAAACTACACACACGGAGCAAAGGGGGGATTCGAACCCCCAACCGTGGAGTTTTGAGGCAGCAGCGCCACCCATTGAGCCGCCTGTGAGAATGGACCACTTTTCAAATTTATACACATCTGCTGGGAAATCCACAGCGTTTTTTTCTTCATTGCACTACAAAGAATTACAAATAAAATGACATTCTAATAATAGATACTTCATCAGTCTCCCTAGGGAAATTGTCTTTACACCTCCCTCAGCTTGCCCTTTGTAGAGTAAGCTGTCTGCAAAGGGGCAGCCACCCATAGTGGCACCCAGAGAGCTGGGGGTTAAGGGCCTTGCTCAAGGATCCATAGACGTACTGAGGCTGGGTTTGAACCCATAACCTTCCGATTACAGACACACAGGCTTAGCCCACTGAGTCACACGCTACTTCTTAACTGATTCCTTCCCTTTAATGATCACGCGAACCATCATGTTTTAAAAAAAAAAAAACTTAATGCGTGAAAATGGCATAGCAGGAATTTTTGATCTAGACTATGAGGAAAAAAAAAATGCCGCTGTATCACATATATTGTGCTTCATGAAAGTTACGGCAGATTTTGACTCTGTTTTGACCTGCACGTATCTGATCATGTGATAAACAAACCCCAACATCATAGGATGCCAGTGAGGTTCAGTCATTATAGCGGCATGGGTGTGTTTGCTGAGACGGAAACGTTAAGCTGAAGGTCTATATGGCAGATGGTATGCGGCGAATGCCAACCCGTGATGCAGAGATAAAGACTGCAAATGGAAAAGGGTGTGTACTGGCAAGATGTAACGACTCACGCCAAAACCTGGGGGAATGTACATCTACCCTTCGTTCAACCAGTTATCCAGTACAAAAACGTGGGGAGCGTGGATCTCCCACAATGCATCCTGGAAGGGATACCCGTCCACACACACCTGGAGCCGCTGGGGGTTAAGGGCCCTGCTCAAGGGCCCGAAGGTGACATCACTCTGCCAACACAGGGATTCAAACCGGCAACCTTCCGATCACAGGCACAAAACACCAATCTACTAAGCCACACCGCCCACACCTCCACCCTTTGCCCCTGGTTCCAGGAGTATTCTTGGAACCTGAACCTTGCCCTGGTGCCACAGTACACAGCGCAGAGATTAAAAACCATCTATATTCGGACGGCCAGGAAGACCAGGACCAGAGAAGCGTGAAGCAGAAGGTCATTACCACAAGCTAACGCTAACTTCTGTGAGGACAGCATATAGTGTGATGCTATTTCAGTGCTGGGACGATGCAGCGACACAGTCATCTCCAGCAAGTGTTTAGTTTCTGGTCCGTGGCAGAGCTTGCTAGAGATTAACAGCTCTGCGCCTCTTTAGTACCACGCTGCGGCCTGAGCAGCAGGCCAGGGCTTGCCGGGAATCACCAGGCAGACACGTACACATCCGAAACACGAAGAGGAATTCTGAAACGTGAAAAAACAGGCGTGGGCTTCAGCAAAACCAAGGATCCAAAAGCAGTTTTATTAGGCAAAAAACAGTCTGTGTGCTCACAGGCAAGCATGTGTGTCTTGGTTGAGTTATAAAAATCTGTGTGTTTCTGTGTATGTGTGTTTGTGTGAATGTTGGATTAAATTCTGGACTAATCAGTGCATTCCTTACAAATATCACAATCAACGGTTATTAAGACTTAAGTCAAAATACTTGTAAACAGCTCAGTGAACAAAACGTAAACTGCCACCACAAGTCCAGTCTTGTGCAAAAGTCTCAGGCTGCCAAAGAAAATTATCTTTAAATTATGTTGATGTTTTCATGCCATCAAAGTGTGTCAATTTAAAACTTCTCCTCAAATCACCCCTGTATTTGCAATAAACATTCCAACATACGCATGAGTTTGTTCAACTCGACGACAATCGCACCTTGTTTGGTGACTTGACACGTTACAATGACTCCTCAACCAGTGTGAAAACTGGAAAGAGACTGGGCTGAAATACACGGATCCTTATTAACATGACTTACGTCCCTTACACAAGTTCTTGTGAAGCAGGCAAAGAAGAGAGATACCACCACACCCACACAGAGCCTTTCTTCTGCAGGATTTAGATGCTGTGCTTTTGTTCTGGGGTTTGGCTTCGTTTGGGCTCGACCGGCACACCCAGCCTCTGCCCATCGCTCAATCACACAGCTGTCCGCAGGTAGCGACCCAGGTCCTGAATTGGGAAGGCAGATCCGTCGGACCCCAGGCAACAAGATCTCTGAGGCAGGACAGGGTGTGTCGACTTCGCTGTGCACTGAGAGTCGACAATTTATCTTTTATACCTCTGGCACCGGTGTAATTAAAGATCAGTTTTAATGCTGCTGCAAATCTGCGCAGCTAATGCTGAATAAGCCCTCGCCTTTCTCTGCGATAATCCACATAATCGCATGTCACTTTATACGTCTTAGAGGAATACAGAGTTACAGCCGCCTGTGAGGGTGGAGTCGATTTGGCCTTCAGCTGAGAATCAATAAAAGTTGCAGGTGAGCCCTTTTATGTCCAGTGGGAGGGGCACAGTAGCCACAGGGACTGTCAAACAACAGATAAAATCCCAAAACCTCCAATTTTAGGAGTAGAGAGGCGCACTCAGAAATGCTAAACACACTGTAAATATGGGATGAATCGAAATTACGGTCTGGCTGAGACACAAATCACCTGGATCATAACAGAATCAAAAGTACACAGAAGTTGTAACAAAACGCAGTTCCAGGGGCAGACAAGAGCTGCCACCAGAGGCTAAACCTGTAACGTGTCTGAGCAGGGAGGTGAATGACAGTTTTCTGTAAATGCAGCTCAGCAAACAGACACTGTGTGATATGTTGTTACAGTAAAAGTGCTCTCAATATCACATCGTTAAAAGCCGCCCATTGAATGTCAATATGACCATGACAGCTTGTTTTTTATTTTTTTATTGTGTTACTCTGTCAAAGAGAAACCTTTCTTACAAACCTGTATTTGTTGCATGATAAACCTAGATCTTACATCTTTTTCGATATTGATAAAATTATTATTATTATTATTATTATTATTGCATGGCATAATAAAAGGTATGCTTCCTGAAACGCCTTATTTGCATGTGCAGGTTAGCACAAATAACCAGTGCTTTCCAATCGCGGTCACTGGAGCATTTATTGCCTGCCTGTGTTAAGGTGACCTCTCAGGAATGCTTTGTGGTGCGGTTTGGTCGCGGCCGCTACCTCGCTGACGCCGAGTCGCACCGGCACGGACAACGCGGCGCATTGTGCAGGTCCAGCACCCACGGCGAATCCCGTTCCCCCGTCCCGCGGAAAACCCACATGCCCTCACACCGGCTTCCATCTGTGAAAATCATCTTTTTTGGGCACACCTTACCACCCGATCCGCCTGGGAAGACACCACTCCCTGCACGCATGGAACCCGAAGGCACCGCATCCTCAGCAGACGGTGCATTCCGGCCCCGCCCATCCACGCCCAGCTCTACGAACTTCTGATACCCGTCTGGACTTACCAGTATATCTAGGAGGGGCACTACAGGGCCTCTGGGATGCAGCCACCCTCAGGAAGATCTTCTGCCTCCAGGGTACGGCGTGATGCTGAGAGCTGTCGTCAGAGTCCCCGACGGTGTCCAGGCCAGAAGGATCCGGCACATCGCTGGGGATACGGACAGGACGGTCACCTCTCCGCTAACAAAGAGAGCTACTCAGCAAAGGTGCATGTCAAACCCTACAGGGTCTACTTTATGCTTGAAATATATTGAAATATTCCATGTTAAACACTGTACAGACGGTCCTCTACTTACGAACTTTCACCTTACGAACTTTCAGACATACGAACGAAAAGGACTGTAAGTACAAATTGTGTTCCTTGGGCTCCCGTTTCCTGTCCGCAACATAATTTTTTTTTTCTGCGCGCCAATTCCGCCTAGTACGACTTCTGGCCTCTACTCCCGCCGCGCGGCAGCGTAGTGTGCGAACTCCCAGCATCCACGTTCTTTGTACTTGCGTATACCCTTAAAATGACGTTGAATAACAACTCAGAAACATTTTAAGTTACGAACAGCCGTTCAGAACATATCGCATTCATGAGTAGAGGAGCGTTGGTAATCTAATTCGCACTGACCAAGGGAGAGGAAGCTAAATTTTAAAGTACAGTTAAAGGAATCAGCTCTATTACAAGGGGACCCTAGGGTTAGGAGAAAGCGACTCCACAGCTTAGGGCGGTTGGGTTTCTTCATTTGTCCAGGCATACATTATTATTACTTTTTTATTCTGTGTACGGTTGTTTTCTGAGTTTGTAACTCATTTCAAGATTATGGTTTTATTGTATTTCAGAGGCAGGCTGTTGCATAACCCATCGACAGTGATCAAGTCCCACCTCAAAGTAACAAAGTACCAAAAGTACATGGAGGAGCGGCAAAGCGCACTTAGTACCTTCCGTCTAACAAAATGAATTAAGTAGTAAAAACGGTTATATCACTGGCCAATAATATAAACAATAAATAATAATAAATCATATCATAAATAAATCCTGTGGGTCTTATGAGTCTCACGAGAATTGCCTAGTAGCCGCTTCAGCCGAACGTGCCGAACTGGCTCACTTTGCCAAGAGTCGGGAGTACTGACAGCCAAAACGATGCTCCATGAACCATTTGCTGTATTTTGAGACCCCACTAGATGGTGCTGTTGGTTTATTTTGGGACATGCTTTGAGCCCTTTTTTGATCGGAGAGGAATGTACAGCAAGCGTTGTTTTGGCCATTGTTATGTATCGTAGTGATCCATCGCCGCCATGCAGCCGGGCACGCACACGGCAGAAATACGACGGATTACAGTGCGCGGAGGAGCATGAAGGCAGCATGGCTACAGACAGTCTATGAAAAGCAAATGTAATTATGTGAATAAAAAAGATTGTGTGTTTTTGTATAACAATTTGTCAAATATATTTATATTTTTATGGTGTGGATGTACAAAAAGTTAGATTATTTTAAATTTGAAAACCGGTTTGACTGATTCACTGAAAAAAAAAACAGTTCAAAAGAAGGACTCGTTAGCAAACCAGATATCACTTCAAATGGATAACTGTCTTTGTGTGCAAGTAATGGTTCTCACTGTGACCATATGGCATTGTAGTTCACACAGTGATTTTATCTCTGAAAATCACGCAAATATTTATGCGCTGCCTTTCAGATTGCTGTGATTTCCTGAACTATACACCATTCCGCCACCAGAGGTCACTAGATATCTTTACATTTTGGTGTTAGTCAAGAGTGAATTCCCTATGCAAGAGTTCACTTACTAGCAAATTCACCTACTGATATTAATAATATTTGTTGATAATAAGATTTTATTTCCTTATGCTTCATTGGGTTCTTAGATATTTTGGGTTTACCTTGCACTATTATAACTGCTCTGATCAGTTAAATATGTACCTCCTTTCTACTAGCTATACACAAGCATCTCAGTCTTAAAACCACGCACAGCAAAGGCACAGCATTACAAAAATGGGTCACTACCTGCTCCATGGGATCTTACCAGCCGTGACAGGGGCTGTCGGTGCTCACAGAGTTGTGCCTCAATCTGGGTTTGACTGACGTGATAGATTCCTGCCAGGCACCGGATCTGGGATTGTGGCGCTGAGCTGGGTGGCTGTAGGTGCTGGCCCGATGCCGAAACCCCAGTTGCTGGTAGCCTCTGGATGGGGAGCATTTCTGGGTGGGGGCATCCTTGGACGAGTAGGGGCAGAGGGCCTGGAGGCTCAGGGACCCTTCCAGTGCATTCTCCTAGGACAGACAAAAGACGAATATAATACCTTATGATTTTAGGCAATTAGATCCAGCCTGTTAACATTACATCCTCATTTACCGTAATCCCTATGTAGCCAGTGGCTACCACCCATCCAATAGGCGCCCCCTATTGGCCACAAGCAGTCACTACACTGAATTGACTTTGAGTGGAGCCGCAGAAAAAACACGCCTGCCCCTGAATGTAGTATATAGCAATCTATGCTAACAGAGTCTTCTGATAGACATACAGCGCTGGAAAAATTAGGAGACCACTGCATATTTTTTAAGAATCTGCATTGTTAAATGCTGGTATAATTCTGGATCTGCTGGCTGAAGGCTGCATTGGGTGGCGGATTGCTTCCAGGCTCAACATTTTTCTGACCCAAGAAGCAGGAAACACTGGCAATAATCAGCGGTAGAGGACAGAGTCAAATTTGTAATGCCAGAGATGACCATCAACTTATCTGACAGTGCCTCATAAATCGGAGATTGACCGCAAGTGACCTTCAAAAAGAATGCAAAATATTAAGTGGTGTGGAATGCACTGCTGTTTGTAAGGGTCTCCTAGAAGCAGGACTGAAATCCCATAAAGCAAGGAAGGAGCCCTTCATTAATGAGAACCAGAGGAGAACCAGGCTAGAGACCAACATGGAGGCTTTTACACAGAAGAATGTAGCTGTGGTTCCTTAATATTTACAGAGTTGTATTTAGCTTAATCAAGGACTTGCATTAAATATTAATCATGGACATGTCAGAAGGGTTATTTCTGCCAAACGACACGCTAACGGCTACATGAGCACATCGCTCTCAGCGGGCGGACAGGTGGCTCTGCTGGTGCCAGTAACCTAAACTGAACCTGGGTGGGGCTGGAGAAACCGCCAGAACCGGATGGGATGGCATAGGTGGGGGGGCTGGGGGGGCAGCTGACTGACTCGCCCTCTCCGCTGCTGCAGACGGTGGCCCAGGAAGTGCTGCTGCCCTGCGGAGCACACAGATACACACCGGTGAGGAGGCGCCACCCTGCGGAGCGCACGGACACACGGAGGGGAGGAGGCGCCACCCTACAGAGCACATGGATACACAGAGGGGAGGAGGCGCCACCCTGCGGAGCGCACGGACACACGGAGGGGAGGAGGCGCCACCCTGCGGAGCACAGGGACACACGGAGGGGAGGAGGCGCCACCCTGCGGAGCACATGGACACACGGAGGTGAGGAGGCGCCACCCCTAAGGCTACCATGACACAAAAGCAACTGGCTCAGCCAAAACTAAAACAAC
>JABJVO010000015.1:3553399-3576612 GCA_026770805.1 Boulengeromyrus knoepffleri | reverse complement strand
ATGAGTCCTGTACTGTGCGATGAGCCTTATGCTCCGTGATGAGTCCTGTACTGTGTGATGAGCCTTATGCTCCATGATGAATTCTGTATTGTGTGATGAGCCTTATGCTCCATGATGAGTCCTGTACTGTGTGATGAGCCTTATGTTCCGTGATGAGTCCTGTACTGTGTGGTGAGCCTTATGCTCCATGATGAGTCCTGTACTGTGTGATGAGCCTTATGTTCCGTGATGAGTCCTGTACTGTGTGATGAGCCTTATGCTCCGTGATGAGTCCTGTACTGTGTGATGAGCCTTATGTTCCGTGATGAGTCCTGTACTGTGTGATGAGCCCTGCATTTAACCCTGAACTATGGGATGAGCCCTGTGACAAGCCAAGATTGCAGAAACACAGCAAAGAAATCCAGGTGGTGTACAGTAAAGGTTGTGAGAGCAGATGACAAAAGCAGCATGAGCAGGCTTGGTGAGCCCCCACAGCCGCGGTCTCAGGAATTTCTGGGCAAGTTTCGCCTTGTCCAGGGTAGATGTGTTGCATCAGGTGAGATCGTCACAAAACAGTCCCATAGTGTTTCATTCTCTGTGCTGTACGACTACAGCAATAGGGTCCTCTGCTTCCACTATTCCCTGACCGATTTTTAAGCATTTATCAACACATTTCCTAACAGTACACTACAGTGATGATGTTTACTGTCTAGTGGGTAGCTTAAAATAGTGAGTTCATTAATTATAACTGCACATATCACAATATTATTGCACCTGCATTAGTGCATATCAGGGTTTTGGTAATCCATCCATCCATTATCGTAACTGCTTAATCCCATTAATCCCCACTGGGTTTGCGGGGGGCCTGGAGCCCATCCCGGGAACAACAGGCACAGGTGGGAACCAACCCTAGGCCGGCGCCAACACACCGCAGGGTGCACACACTCCCCCAGCCACCCTCACACGGGGGCCAATCAGCCTGCCCTGCATGCTTTTCGACAGTGGGAGGAAACCGGAGCCCCGGCAAAAATCCACATGAACACGGGGAAAAGCATCAAACTCCACACAGAAAGGCCCCGGGATCGAACCCAGGACCTTCTTACTAGACGGCAGCGGCTCTAACCACTGCACCACCATGCCGTCCCTGTTTTGGTAATTTCAAACATTAAAAATTACAATTTAAGAAGTTCACGTTTTCTGACATAGCATGTCGTTAAATATCACAGTGAGACACTAATGTAACGTCACATCAGATTAAACATCCCAAATGACTGGTGACATATTTCACGTTCAGGCAAAAACAACCTTGATTTTGAAGAAATATTGTGACCTGAATGTTATCGAATGACAAACTCCACCGCGCTACACGTTACCGTATGGCGTCGGCTCATTCTGATTGGTGTAATGTTCCTGACAGCTGTAGCTGACATTAGGAAATAGGTTTCATTATAGTAATTGAACCTTTTTTTTCCCTAATCCCTGTGATGCCTAAGATAGGCTCCACCCCCCCCCCCCCCCCTCCATGACCCTGACCAGAATAAACTATAAGAAACTGGATAAACATTTTTTCTTTGGTACAACTTGAGGAAATGCTGAATGCAGATTTATTCAGCTGGATTCATGTCCTACGTCACCCCACCGGCCGTTTTCTAAAAATCTCGGATTGCATGTGGGTTACTTTAGACGCACTGGAACAAAAGGCCAAACAGAGGAAACCCTCTGTCAGCTCGTCCTGCCTGGGAAGGAAAATGGTCAGGCAGCTCGGGAAGTGTGTGGCTCACGGGACAATGCGGCACCTGATCCCAGACGCTCGCTCTCGTCTTGCCAGCTGCGCAACGTAGCGGCCACAGCTGTTAGCCTGTGACGCTCAGCCCCCAGAGCAGCTCTGGCACATTTCTACACGAGAAAACAAACTATGCTGGGGGAGGGGAGGGGGGGGTTGTGTAACTGGAGACCGAACACGTTGTTTCTTGCATGGACCCAGTGTTCGTGTCTCTCAGCGCCCGGGACTCCGTGGTACAAGAGTACACAAAAAACTTTCAGTTCAGACAAACTGAGAGCCTACAAGTTGTGGCATAAGGTCTACAGGTCCAGACCCGAGGGAAAGAGGAACTGCAAGCCCGTAACATCTCAGCCTGAGCTACAAACCTGCCGAGAGCTAAGGCTGACATTCCGGTCTGCATGAGAGCCGGAATGCCGAGCGGACTGGCCAATCACGGCACTCACCTTCGACACCCAGCTGAAGAAAGGTGCCATGTCCCAGCTTGGATGTTTCCCCTCCCTTCGTCCCTCCAGTTTTTCTTCGTTTATCTCTGCCCTTTCTTTTAGCACTGAAACATTGCCCCTGGCTGACTCCTGTCTTTTCTCCCAGTCTGCCAGGTCCACTGGGCCACTTCCATGCAGGGCTTCAGAGACGTTTCGCTCCTGCTTTCTTCAGGAACTGCTGTGAACTTGTTCCACACCCCCACACACACACACACACACTTCTGTGTTTCGCCTCAGTTGTGAATAACACACTCCCCTGCTTGCCTCCATGGCAGCTCGCTGATGATGTCACTCTCTGTTCCATAGCCGCCTCCCTCCCCACCAGTACCTGCTCCCCAGGCTCTCATTCTGCTCCCTGGTTCAGCCGAAAGGAAGGTGGGCGTGTCCTGTCAGCTGGACCCCCCCACCCTCCCACCCTCCTGAGACTCACATGCCATTTGTCCAGCTGCTCTGTGCCCGATACACAGCCTGAAACTACTCTTCCGGAAACTTGCCCTACATTTCTGAACAAAAAAAAAGATACAGTAAATAACAGAGTAAATCTAAATATGTGCAAAAAGTATGTACGATATATAAAGTATGTATAAAAAGTATGTATTACAACCTACCGTTTAATCTTTGGAACTCTTCAGCACCCTAGATCAGCGTTTGCCAATCCGGTCCTTGGGGATCCTTGAGAGCTCGGAGGGAGCAAAAACCTGAACCGGCTGTGGGGCCCAAGGACCGGGTTGGGAAACATTGCCTGAGATATCTGGAAGCAAATAAATTGATATGGACAGCAAACTTAAACAATATAGCGATAATACAACCAGTTTAATCAAAATTCAGTACATAGGTAAATACATTTAATAGGTGACAGTGTATAAAAATGACAAATTTTTATTCAGTTTTTCATTTTCTTAAACTTATTTCCCTTTCTTCCCACATATTGTGCTACCACAGCATGTCTTTGTAAACAGGAGCAGAGGGAAATATTTGTCGGTAAACAAACACTTAGTAGTTACTAAGCAAAATATGTACTACTATGCAAGCATATTTAATCCTTCCCATTACAAGAAATGATTTCATAATTATAAAAAATAACATATTTATCATAGTCAGTAATATATATTAAGTTGATGTGTGAACATTCTCCTGTACAGGAAAGGTACAGGAAGGTACACTGCTCTTTAACTCTAGGAAGCTGTAAAGTAGTGCACTTTTTATGGTTATGATGTCATCATCCGGCCATGCCCAGCTTTGCCCTTGTGTGAGGAAGCGCTCTCTGGGTTCGGCACTAGCGGACGGCCCAACGGCGCCCCCTGTCTTTCAGATGACATGGCAGCAGTGCTCTGCACAGGCTTCTTTGTTTGCCGCAGAGCCTGAGCAGACAATAAGGCCTCGAATGATTCATGCGGGGGAAAATCAGGAGCTGGCCGATCCTGCTGTGTTCGTGCACGCCTCCCCTACCGCCCAAGGCGGTGCGAGCCCCACAGTGCTCTTTGATCCCAGGCTCCCTGCCCTCTAAATGCCTTCCATACATGCTCGAGTGCGGGTCCACTGCTCTAAGGTGTAATTAGAGCTTCTGAGTTTACATTTTTTGAGCTTATGAGCTGCATTAGACTCACACATTGCGGCAGAACTGTCCTGCACATCTTTCACGTGATTTATGGTTAATGGTAATGGACACTGGTCCAGACCTTATTAAAATCAACAACTGTCATAATTCCACAGCTGACGCTGAACAGGTGTACTGACATACAACACGACCATCTCAATTCTCACTTCTATCTTTGGATGGAACTGGGCTCCCTTTGTTAAACTATTATTTAACCCAATTTCAGCTGTAACTTCTGTCAGTCTCTTTCAACATACCAGCCTTAAAGAGCATGTTGTTCATTCGTTCTGCAGGGACCCGCCTGTACTTCCAGAAGGCTTTCCCGGAATTGACAGCATTTACTGAACGAGAGCAGTTCCGTCGGTAAGAGACTGGGCGTGGTCCACACCCCGGGCTTGATCTTTAGGTGTTCGTTAAATCAAATTAACGTGCTGCTCCTTGACATCACGCGATGGGCCGTGCTCCCTGCTCCGTTTTCTGCTGCAGCTACCGACTGAAGTGGTTTATCGACCGCGGTTGTTGAAGGCTTCAGGACTTAAGCTCCACGACCGAACATCCACCGCAGGTCAAAAGCACTCTGGGCCCATTAATACAAGCACACTGCAGAGAGACACCCCAGGCTGAAATCCCAGCGTCCCCCAGGAGCGCCCAACATTCGGGAAAAAGACAGTAGCAATTAAAGGCACGCAAGTCTTGCTGGTTTAAAATCGGACAAATACAAGAAGGTGCCGGTAGAATCCCATGTCATGCCCTAGGTCTGCCCACACTGTCTGGGACAAAGAAAAACTGCCTTACTAAGTGGACACCCCCTTCAGAAGATGTCGCCCTAGCAAGCTGACTGTCACCTAATGGGTTGACAGGCACTGAATACAAAGGTTTGTTCAGTAGTGGGGGAAAAAAAAATATTAAAACATTATATTTATCACGCTGAATATTAACATCGATAAGGTCCATCTTCCAAAGTCGTGAAACTGATTTACTGAATAACTAGCTATAGCTTTAAAACATGCTGTGAACATGACAATAGAAATACATAAAATTTCATCTTAGCCTGAGCCACAGCATCAGACTAGCATGTACGGACGGTATGTGATCGATGCGCGGGAAATCCACTATCGCCCCCTAGCTGCCACTCATTAAGCACATCTGTTCTGATGTGAATCGGTCAAGGATTAAACAGAAACACCACAGCTAACAGAAGGCAGTTTGTGATTTAATGCATTTTTATATTTTATCATTCTAACCACAAGAGAAAAAGTAAAATAAATAAAACATTTTGCCATCTGATGCCGCTTCCGAATGCAGTGACCTTACAAACCACATAAGTACAAAACACTTAATATCAAAACGGACCTCATACATCACAAATGAGCCTCATTTTTTCCCCCCAAAATACACAAAACAATATATGCAAAAAAGTAGATGGAAGCATATTTAATCATAAATGCAAAACGTTTGGGTGTGAAAAATATATGCCTTGTTCTTATTTTGATCATTCAACAATTATGAGATTAAGGCAAATACATCGGACTTTACTGGTATATAGTCCAGATGATGTTACTGGCCCAGTAAATATATAATGGTGTGCATGATTAACACCAATGTTTCCCTTAGAATACTGCAGTCCTCTGGACACAGGTGGTACTTATTAATACCACAGAGTTGTGGGCTGGACCCTCGTCTCACTGGACCATCCAGAACCGAGTTAGTTAGGTCATCCGGGCAGGTTCTGGGGTCAAGGCAGCGACTGGATCAAGATGATCTTCTCGTTGATGCAGAAACGGTGCAGCACAGACATGAGGTTCTCGCCGCAGCGAGACACCTGCCTCTCCATGGCCAGGCGGAAGTCCTCCTTCACGCCCTTGGTGATGCCCCGGGTGACTGTGTGGTGCCTGGGCGGGGGGGGGGCAGGCAGAGATATCAGTGAGGTGACACGGAGAGAGAGAGGGAGAGGGCGAGAGAGGAAGCCCCAGGCTACAGAGCCAGATCAGTGAGCACATGCCTCAAACTCACTGTCTGTAGGGTCACGCCTTCTGCGCCCATCACTGTGGCCATGAGCCTCGCGTTAGCCTCGGCTAACTTGCAAACATCCTCCCCCATGACCCGTTACAGATTAAAGTTTACAAGGGATTTTAGGAGAAGAAAAAAAAAATAAATCACTGGGGAAAACGCCTTCTTTACAGCAATTACTGCACAGACAGTGTGCCATTTGATTAATTTCCACAGATTTTTTTTGAAGGGAGAAACCAGTAAAATACATATCTCGGACCCAAAGAGATGTGCATGTGATACATTAGGCTCACACCAAAAAACAGCCATGAAGAACGTAATGAAGTCTACTGTGAAGTCATGCAGGAGAGGGACTGTGTTTCAGAGAACGGAGACAACGAAAAGTCAAGGCGGCCAGGGGGGGCGTGGGGAGAAGTGGGGGGGAATGAGAGCAGCAGCTCCAGGACACAGTGGCAGACTTGTCTGTGAGCTCGGTGAGCACATCATCCAGCACAGCAGACACAGACCTAATACCAACATTTCACTGACTGATATACTTCAATACCCAAGAGCTCTGCTATCTTATACAGACTGTACCATCAAATCAGTACTAAGGGGATTGTTCAAGCACAGAAAAGTGCATATTGCTACATTCCATGTGGAAGGCCAGATAACCTACAATTTATTTTCTGAATCAAACATACACTTTGAACAAGGGGGCACAAACCTTTGCCCATTACAATGTATGCCACATTGGCCTAAGAAAATGCAGTGGGAGGTCTGAATTCTGATACTTTGTTTTATAAAGATGGAAAGTCCAGTTTCTGGAAAGGGGTTAAACTAGGGGGGGGCAGGGTAGGGCCTGCATTGTACACAGCGTGTCTGAGTAAAAGAGTAAAACAGACAGATAGTAAGAGAGACATTTACCCCCCCCCCCCCCCCAAGAGTCATAAATCCACACAATACTCCTGTTTGGGGGAGGGGGAGTCAACAATCAGGCCAATTATGCAAGGTAACTATACCTCTGTAGGATGAAGACCATGTGACAATGGAAACCCAAACAGACTGTATACAATCACAACACAGCGCAGTCAAAAAACGGATGCCATGGCTTGGAGGGGGAGGAATAAAAGAAAAAAAGAAAAAAAAACTCATGTTTACGCGGCACGGCGGCAAAGCAATGGACTGTAGGACTAACGAACGAACAGAAGAAAAAAAAAACAGAACAGACGGAGGATGACCAGTCTGGGTGGTGGGGAGGGGTACCTTTCGGCGGTCTGTGCCCCTGGAAGCAGCAGGGTACTAAAATCCTGGGATACCAGCCCCAGGGCAGAGCTGGGGTTCCTAGAGACAGCAAACACCATGATTTAACACCTGGAACTGGCTCCACGTACACCCACAGACGACAGGCCCACAGAACTACGCAGAGAGGCCACCAGACAAGCAGAGGGGAGGACCAGCGGGGTCGTACACGAGCGTGCCTTCAAGACAGGGACCTCATCGACCCAGTGTTTCAGGAGGAGGACCGGCAATCAGCAGAAGCCAGACGAGAAGGATCCTGAAGGACATAAACGACGTATGGACACACTCACGGCGATTGTGAAGGACCTACGCTGACGCGCTAACTCGGGATCCTGAAAACGAGGAAGTCGGAGGTCCAGGAAATTCTTATAGTCTTGTAGAAGATAAGAGGCCATCTCACTGCGCTGGTCACTCACAGCCAAAGACAAGCACCAAATTATACAGCGAAGCCCAAGCTAAATGGCTTCTGGAAAAAAAAAATATCTGAAAAGGACCTCTGAGGAGGTTCTACATATATGGGGTAAACTCAGTGAGATATCCAGCCATATCTGCCCAGAGTAACAGGGGCGGCAGTGGATGACTCTTATAGTGACCAGGTCTTCCCAGCTAACTCGGTGCGTACAGGCATCATCTAATGCTACAATGCTGAACATAAGGAGGTACGCAAATGTGACTAACAGAACGACATGCACAGACATGCACAAGACTGCCTCCCACAGGCCGGCCACATTACAGCCCATCGATTTTCCCCACAGTCCCGACTTCATCCAGAACACATAAGCGCCCCCCAAGCCTGGACCTTCAAACCCTATGTAAGACTTACTGTTCCTGGTGTGGCATTACTGAGGAAGAGATGCAGCGTGGGTGGGGTACTTACTTTATGAGCATCCCCTGATTTGGCAGCAGCTCCAGCTGGATCCTACCCCCCTCGTTGGTGCGCAGGTAGGCAAACTCCTCCAGCATGTCGATGTCTGTGTGGAGTGGCAGGGTTCAGGAATAAGAAGTAGATGAAAGAGACCCAACACAACCCAAACGACGTCTAAGCTGTCATATTTCAAAGGTGCATCGACCAATGAGGGTCAAGTTGGGCCTTGACTAAGTATTCACAGGCAACGTGAATCTGACAACGAACTACTAATTCTTCAAGAACTAGGTCTGGAATTGCTTCTCCTGTATCACATGGAAAAGGATACTGGTGACATAGTTGAAGAAATTCTCATACTGGAAGCTCCCCTGCTGGCAGATCTTGTCGACTGCCTTGAGGAACAAGCCTTCCCCGAGCGGCCAGTCATGTTGCAGGAGAACAATCACGTGACCGAGCGCTAGGTCGTCCCTGCTGTCTGTAAAGGCTCGCAGCTGTTTGGCATTTCATGTAGAAGAAGAGAGAAAGGGGCATTACAGTTAAGGGTGTGTGTGTGTTTGCGTGAGTAGTACCCGGGGTATTATATTAACAGCCCATGACTGTATAGCCAAATCAAAGATGTGATCATTCCATGGTCCCAAAAACATAAAGCCACAGTCAGAACAGGCTCTATGGTCTTCATACCTTGAAGCAGGCCAACATCAGCTGCAGGCAGAAGGGCATGATAGCTTTGCCAGTGCATGGCAGAAGCCACAGGTCGTTGGCTGGTGGAAAAAAACACATTAACAACTTCATATGTGGAATCAGATCCAAAACAGAACAACCGTCACCTCATGCTAATGGTATAGCAAGCATGACTAAGCTGTCCACCTGTCCTTCAGGTTCAGTTCTTCGACAAGTAGAACTCTTTAAACTCGAGTAGACCAAAATTACCCAAATCTATAGCACAGGCTTCCTTCCAATGCCCACACGGACCATGTGACAGCAGCTTACCCTTCCGAAACTTGCCCCTGACCCGGGTTTGATCCTCGGGGGTCCTGCACGGGTCCTGGGTTTGAGGCACAAGTACACTGACCACGTCCAGCAGCTTCTCACAAGCCATCTGATAGTGGCCCGGCAAGAGAGCGACCAAGGAGAGAGATTCACACAGTGACATCGAGAATTAAGGCAAGAGGGATAATGAGCAGGTAACTTGAACTGACAAGCCAAGTTAACAAGATGAATCTCTCTAAAAACCCTTCTGCATTCAGGTCACATGTATGCTGATGATATATGCAGGATAGACAGTATCACTGGGGAGAAAAACAGTAAAAAAAATTTACACAGAAGACAGGCGCCAATGAGTGAGGTGGGTGTTCGTACCCGGTACTCCCCAAGGGCATAGTGACAGGAGGCGAGCTGGATGAGGGCCCGCTGGTGCTCCAGGCTGCCTTGGGGGGATATAGGCCCTTGCTGTGGGGCCTGGAAGGAGGCCATCTGATGCAGGCTGCTTAAAGCCTTCCTGTACTGCCCCTGGAAACACAAACGTAGCATGTTCAGAGTCACAAGTCAGGTGTGCACCATGGCGCCATCCTTGGAACAATATAAATATTTCAGGTTCGCAAATAGAAGTTGCCTTCTCAAAGATACCAATCAATTTAAACCGTTCATTGCAATCTGAGGATTAGTAGCAGTACATTTTTTACTGGCAGACAGCAGGTTTGATTCTCTCTTCTCCACATACCTGGTAGATAATCATGTCTGTGAGGAAGATCCTGAGCCAGAGCCAAGTCTCGGTCTTCCAGGAGGAACAGATTTTGTTGAACTCTGCATGAGGAATATAACCGGTTTAAGAAAGATGGTCATCTGTGGACAGGGTTGCAATTTCACAAAGTAGCACTGGGTTTGGTTAGTTTGTAGCGTTAGAGAAACATTTCACAGTGAAAAGAGCCAGCTGTGTGATCCTGGTGCTGCCCAGTTTACCTGACTCCAGGGCCTCATGTGAATGCAGCAGATCCCAGCTTTCCCTGGCGGTCCGGAAGCTGTCCAGCGTCTCCGCCCAGCCCGGCATGTCCGCCTTGTTCACCACGATGTGCCGCCCACGCCCTTTTCCCAGGCCATCCTCGTCATCCGAGCTCTGGGTGCACGCACATAAACACGCTGACATTCTCATGCTGACATCCACAACAAAGCATAATGTAAAAACATGGTGGAATTAAATTCTAAAAGGCATTATGTGTCCAATTACTGTGAGGGATGAAATTCAGCTCCCAAGTTAGAGACACGGGATGGTGAGGCAGACTACCACAGTGTGTTGTTGAGAAGGCATGCCGTATACTCGACATTCACTTCGGAAAAATTACAATGCTCGGCACATCAAAACAAAGCTGTCAAACCACCCAAAAAACTGCAGAGGCTCTTTGTAGCTACCAGCTGTGAAGATCCAGAGGCTCTGCTCACCATGGGTTTTTCACGGCCATCGGCTAATTTGCACTTCTTGTGGGCATGTTTGGTGCTCCGCTCCAGGTCCACTTCACTGTAGACAGAGGACAGATCCTCCAGCAGGATCCAGGGCATTGCCCCAGGGGAGCTGAGGCCTGAGGGGGCACACACCCACACCATCATCATCCTCATCATCATCATCCATGGTCAGAGCAAGAAAACCAAACAGAAACACAGTGAGATGCATGCTTATGTTTGCTGGTTTCCAGCCATGATCCCATCATAGTCAAACCCTGGTTACACACTCCCCTCACCCTGGAAAAGCGAGGGCTGCACAGTGCTGACGTAGAGGTAGGCGCTCCGGAAGAGCACCAGGGCGGCACAGATGACCACCTGGCTGCGGCACCTGGACAGCGTCTCCCCCTCCAGGCCGGGCAGGTAGCGACACAGCTTCTTCATGCGCTGCAGGATCTCCGGGTAGCTCCTGGAAGAACCAGGAGAATGGATGGCATGTAACATACCCGATGCCAGAGCTTTTCCCACGATTCCCCCATCCCGAATTCAAAGTTTGCCGCCTTGCTTTTCGTTCCAGCTCTAAGACAGCGTTTCCCAACCTGGTCCTCAGGGACCCACAGACGGTCCACGTTTTTGCTCCCTTCCAGCTGCCAGAAAGTCAAGAACATGGAATACCTGGTACAGGTGGACTGTTTGGGAGTCCCCAAGGATTGGGCTGAGGAAACCTGCTCTACACCACTTTGTTAAAATCCATCACACTTATTGTTTTATTGACTTTGTAATTGCACTCTTCTTAGCTTAATTTGTATTTGTGTTTAATTTGTGTTTTTCCAGTGGCTATGCAGGCTATGCCTCCCCATGCGGCTCCTCCCCCCTCACCTGCTGCCCTTATCCCCCTGCCACTCGCAGCGGGCCCCCACCACGGCCAAGATGTCCAGCAGGCGCTCCCACGGGTCCGACACCAGGGAGGACTTCTCCGTCAGGCCGTCGATCACGTAGCGCTGTGAGCCTCGGGCTGCGCCGGGGGACTTGAGGCCCATGCCCTCCTGGGATCCTGGGGGGGGCAAAAGGTGCAAGATGACTGGAGGCAAGAGACTCATTATCTATGGGCAAAAATACGTGCAGCGCACACAGTACATTCAGCGAGAGAGCAGCCATTTCTGCTTCATAAAGAAGGACGACACCACAAGGTGGTCGGCCACCCCGTACGGCACAACAGCATGTACCGTACCCTGCAGCTGGCCGTCGGCGGAGGGGCCCCGTGTGACGTAGCCGATGTAGAACTCGGCCGCCTTGTGCATGTACTTGTAGAGCAGGTTGGGGGGCAGCCGCATGTCGGGAGTGTTGATGATCAGGGGCAGGACGTCACACACTGTGGGAGGGAAGCAGAAAGGGTCATCTCACGCTTGCAGTTGGGGTGGGGGGGAGGGGGCAGGGTTCACAAGGGACTTACCAAAGAGCTTCCTGAAGCAGTTGACCGGCGTGTCCAGGTCTTCGATGCCCTCGGCTTCCAGCAGCGTCTCCCCTAAGCTCACCTGTAGGGGGCGACCACAGCGCTTACGCCTCATCGGCAAACCCTGCGTGTCCGCCTGTCAGAACTCCTCGAAGGGAAGCCGGGAGAAATGTTCAGAACTGGAATGATAAAACGCCGGGGGCCAGTGCTGACTGAAGCCCACATGGAGCCCTGGGCAAGCGTCACTGCCGGCACCCCCACTGCAGATGGCTCGAGGACGTGTACAGGGGCGAGGAGCTCACAGAGCGTGGCACGCACCGCGTGAGACAAAGCGGAAATCAGCTCACTAAGCCAGCATCCCTCGGAAGAGCTGGGGCCACCAGCGAATCGGTGCAACTGTTCAACTTCGATTAGCTGTAGATCTCACAGAATAAATACGCTGCCACCGGCCCCAGAAAAAAGGACGTGTAGATTTGAGGAGCTGATGACTCCACCTGTGGACATGCCTGGAGGACGAGGATGAGGAGTGACGGGGAGCTCGGAATTACTCACTCCGTGCTGCACCACGGATTCAGGGAAGCGCCTCAGCAACAGCAGCAGCATCTCAGCCTTCTCCACCGTGTTGAAGCACTGCTCGGTGGCCTTGAGGAGCATCTCACACTGCACGCGGCCAGGCAGCGTCTCAAACAGGCCTGGCGTGCACACACACACACACAAAGACATAAGGCTGCACCTACACAAAGAGGAATTCCCACAATGACAACCCCAAAACCCAAGAGCATCCCCATCCCCTCACCCCGCAGGAACTGCGCATGCTTGTCCTGGCAGTCGTTGCGCAGCGCTGCGGTGATGACAGTGATCTCCCTCCACACCACAGGCTGATCCGGGAAGTTAACAAACCTGCAAGACCGCGGACAGATAAACCAAAACACCTACTCCAGACAGTAAAAGAAAGACAGGTACATTTGGAGTGAATTGTTATCCTAAACAATTCACTCTAACTGCAGGGTAAGCCTGTCGATCACTCACATGTCATAGAGCAGCCTGCCGGCAGACGCGGTTCTCTCCGCGTTCCGTTCGATGGTATACATTTCATACTAAAAACGGGCAACAACGTAAAAATAAACACCATTGTTCGAGGCTTCCTTGCCTTCATCCTGCACAGCACGGTTCTTATACACGACAATCTCGATTAAACTTCTAGAGCAAATTGAGTTACATAAGAAACGTTTCGGGGTTTGCGACCCACCTGTATGTTGAAATCGGACGGGTAGAGGGTGCGAGCCGTGATGAGCCAGGCTTTGGCTGCCCAGGGGTCCTCAGAAACCAGCTCCCGAGCTTTTTTCACCAAAAACTCACAGTCTGCTTGCGCCGACATGTCTCTTTCGGCCACTGATTTCTTGATGGAAATGATAATCGCTCTTTAGCTGCATACGAGTACTTTACCGCTAGCGCAGACTAGCATAACACACGGCTGGCTAATTCCACTATGCACTAACTGTGAATGAAACATGTGTATATACTCTACCAGGCTGTTGTCAGTTAATATTAACCTATGCAAAATGGACCATACATTGCGCTAAAAAATAAAAATATGAAATTTAATATACTGTGGCATGGAATACAAAGTAACAAGGTTTGTTGATGGCGCAAAGATGTCGGTCGCAGAAGGATGATGTCATCAGTATCTATTACGTTAACCCAGAAAAGGCTGTAAAAGAGATGCCTACTATTCCGTTTATGCCGTGTAGTCAATTGATAGAAAGTCTCTGCACGTTCCAAGTTTAAAATGCACGCTTCAGCTCATGTAAGCATAAATGGTTGGGAAAACAAAAGTGTTAACGTTAGAGCGCAATGTTTTCCTGCATTATGAAAAAGGGCAAATTCTATTTACACTAAAATAATGTGAAGGGGAATTGTTGCATTTGATAGCAAAAGTGAAATGCACCCCCAGTAATTCTGGACATCCCAGCTTTCATAACACAGCAACCTTTACTTACAGCAGAGCTCTCCAGTTTTGTACTGGAAGGCTAGAATTTAGTGCAATTTGCAGATCCCTGTTCAAATATACCTGGTACCTAGCTGATTTCAACAAAATATAGAATAATGACAATCTAAGTGGTCTCAGATTATTGGTGGTTAGTTTGTGCTGAATAAAAGCTATTGTAGCACTTTGGGATAAATGTTGAGAAATATTTAAAAATGTCAGACAACCTCAAAAGTGGCTGAGAGGTATCAGCCTCCTGAGGCTTAAAGTGTTTGTGCATTGAAATCTGCAAACTGCCCTCCAGCACACAGATTGGGGAACCCTGGCTTCCACACACACACATAAGCACACCGGCAAGTCACAATAGTTTTTTTTTTATATACTGTAATGCTTAACAGAAGGTTTTACATTTCTGCATTGGCTGGACAATGTCACGGGGTTTCTTCGTGTCCCACGTAGTTGCAGTACACAAAAGAGTAGCCAGTGCTTATACTTGGAAGGGTCTCCGTGCAGTCCACTGCATGACCGACGTCAGCTCTCTCTCTCTTCTCCTGTTCAGTCACTGCATGGTGAGAAATTGAGCGAATTAGCGCCACCCACACCCATCAGGGGCCTGTTTCAGAAAGCAGGATTTCTTTCTTATCTGAATAACTTGTCGGTAGTCTGGGTTAAATGTAATCTAGGGTACCAATTATTAAATTTGTAATTATAACAGATTAATAATCTAGGTACCCAACAAGTTATCCAGCAAAGAAAAAGCAACGCTACGTTATTCGTAAGTTCTGTCTTTTAACATAGAACTTACAAACGACGTATAGCTTTAAGAAGGCTTCGGGAAACTCATCCCAGAATACTTTATATTTTTCCAGCTTTCAGTTGAAACATTTACAACAAATACGGTTATTTATCCGTTTTCATCACAATGAATATTTTAATGAGTTAAATTCTTATGAATACGGACAATAGTCCATCCAAACTTATGTATTAATGTAACTTTTTATATTTTAGATTTAGATGTATCATGATTTATGTAATTTCTGTGGGCATTGCGGTATGATAAAAATTTATGAACTATGAAAATATCGGAGTCCCTGGACCTTGGTGCTGAGATGTAAAACTGCCATGTTGGAGTTTATTATTTAAAAGCTTTTTGGTTATTAAGCCATGAATGCACTTCAATACTACCAATACTGTTATGTACCTTAGGTACTTATATGAGTGATTCTATAATTGGAGATACATTTTGCATTTCAAAAAATTACTTGCTGTCAAAACTGTTACTGTACATTGGTGACAGAGTTTGACCGTAACAGACTTGACAATTTTAAACTTTTAAGACAAAAACTCCACTCGCTAGCATAAATGCTAAAAGCACATGGCACTAACCAAATCATGGTTAAACAAATTTTAAATAAACATCTTTTTGGTCAAAAATCAATAGTGCTTTCCTTTTGATATCATGGTAACATGTGTGACATTTTAAAAAAATACTCTTGGTCCACGTACTATTCAGATTAAAATAATTTCACAAAGAGCGCACATACCTCCATGTGCTTAAGATCTTATGAGTAAGAGGAAGTGACATCTTTTCCTGTAGCTTACATAGTTGTGGGAGATAATTCCACCAATTTAAAGGGAGAATATGGTATGGTAACAGAATTGATACAAGATTCCCGGACACATATTTTTAAGAAAAAAAAGTTATTTTTAAAAATTTTATGTGGTAGAATTATTAAATTGACTATTTAGACATTTCATAAAATAAATGAAATGTCACCGAAAGAAAAGTATTACAAAATATTTTTATTACACAGCAATTCATGATGGACAAAAACCACTGACCAGGTCGGACAACAAGAAATTATATGTTTCAGCTATATAAGACACCTTTTAAAGAAAATATAATAATGCTATAGGCTGTGACATCTTATGATACATAAAAGTGAGTAACCAAGTACTAAAATCAGAAAAAATAAAGCCATTTGAACAAAGCAGGACAAAAATAATCACTTCGGACACCAAATGTACCTGCAATTATAGAATCACCCACATGCCTAACCAGTAGATGGCACTGTGATCTCTGTTTTAGGTAGAAGTTGTGTGTAACTATAGGAAAGGAACTGAATAAAAAGAAACGTTGATTTGTGCTTGAGACGCCTCCACGAAACCTTACTAAAAGGCACCAGTACACCACAAATACTACCCCTACGTTTTCAGCATCTGGCCCTGTATGAATGTGCTCGGTGCCTCTGCCCCAATGGCGTAGATTGCTTAGTTTCACGCGGATGAATTAAAAAGTAATGTGCCGGAAGAAGCTTTAAAGGTAAACTACATCTCTGTTATAACTGATTGTGGAACAGTTTTTATGGCGGTTGGCAACCAGCTTTAACGGAGCATTACTGCCACCGACTGGACTGGAGTGTGGAACAGGACACTAGCCTTCCAACGGAGAGAAAACTAGATATTATTAATAATAATAATAGAAATAAAAATGATAAAAATAAATAAATAGGAAAAAATACACTACATTCGGTTGATCAGACCCCTTCAAAAAACCGAATATGAGTTTAAAGCAAATGTCAGTTATTAAAACTGGAATCTCTGCCCCGCTTTAAACAACGTGGACCACGTGATGTCTCGATCTTTACGTCATCATGCCGCGCCGTCGAGCAAGCAACATGTTATGGGATGGTACCTAAAATGGTTTTTAAGATCTTCTTGTCCTACTAGAGTGATATACCACAGTTCGGCCATATTGTTGAATATCACTTAATTTGCCCACTGCTGAGGTTACGGATGAGCATCGCCTACACCTTAAGGTAATGGTCATTATATTCTGAAGCTCATCTACGGTGCGAACACCTTGGAGATCTTTTAAGATGTCCTTCCTCTGTGAGGGAGAATGCTGACGTGACAGCTGTGGACAGAATGAGACTGGAGGAAATCATTTAAGGAAAATGAATCATATAAATAATTCAAGTAGAAATGGACGTGCGTGTTAAAGTGCAGATGACAAGTTGACAGCATGGACTATTATTGTTATTATTTATTCCGATGGTTCAAGCCTTGAATAATTTGCAACAAAAGGTGTTTTGTGTAACTAAAGTTTATTAATTATGCTAAAGACTTTATAAAAAAATATTATATTCACTTTTTTTGTCCATCTTATCATTGGCTGACCATTTTGAATTTGGTGTTTATCTGATTAAGAAACTGCCTGATATTCGCGGGTTGAAGATTTACTGGAACGCAGCTGATACCGTATTTAGTAGTAGGCCTACATGTATATCATTGGGCCAACTTGGTAACGGTTTTAAGAAGCTGTTAATTTCCTCTATCGTTCTTTATGGCTGACACATACTGGTAGTTACATTTCTTTATTGTGTTTTAATATTTTTTCTAAATATAGTTGTCGGCTTATGGGAGACGTAATATATAAATTATATTGAATAAATTACATGCATAACCAGCTCGGGTGTATGGCCTATTGGTAAAATGATAAAGTAATACATTTTTACGAATTTTAGACATTTTACGCTACCATATTTCCGAAAGGAAATGTGTCTGTTAAGGAAATAGAATCTTGTAAAAAGACTTGTAGCGTGGTCATAGTCAGTGACTGGTTCTGGTTAAACTAGATGAGTCTGTTAATGCCTGTGTGCATTGAGGTAAACAGGTTTGTCAAGTAGAACAAAATTGTAACGAGAGCATAAGTCTTATTGCTTTTTTTGTATAGTGCATACTTGCATTCTGTGGTCCATTTAGTGTTTGTCTGACTAAGAAATATTTTCCATTCCTACTGTCACAAATGCTTATTTTGGTGGTAATGTCAGTGGTAGCCATTAAACAGACTGGTCAATATGCAGTAACATTTATAGTAATCTGTAGCTTACCTAAATAAACAGGAATCTGCAATTCTTCGCAAAAGGGTAACTCAGAATGCAGTTTCATGATGAAACATGACACTGCTTGCCTGTAATTTTTGAACAGTGTGGCTGCCTTTTCATGAGGTTAGGCTGATTTTCATTCTACATTTCACACTAACCTTTCATGCCAATGATTATAACTGTGAAATACTGACCGTTTTCCAGTGAATTGGCCATTTTAATGGCAGTAAATCCTGTACATGAATCACAATGTCAGCAGTGACCTCACTGTTTCATGTCCTGAAAATATGGTTATACGGTTATCAAGGTTTGTTTTTACTGGGTGGCAAATTATTTATAATCATCCCATCTGGGATGTACCCCTGCCTTGTGGCCTGTGTTTCCCAGATAGACTTCAAACCCCCACCCCGACTAGGTTAGAAGATGGATAAGTGGATTTTTTCTGATCAGCTGGAACTTTGCCAAAAATGTACATATTGTGGGTTTTTTCCACTGGTATACAGGAACCGAGTCGTACAGTGAAGAGACACTACTTACAGTGTGGTTCCAGCTCACTTCGGTTTTCCACTGCATAGGGGTCGGCCCGGTAAAGGCGTTTTCTGGTTTGGGAGAGCAACAGTGACGTAAAACCAAAGAGATGTTTATTTACTGTACACAGTGTACAAGATTTTCCTAATTTTCTAGTACATCTGTGAGAGTCGCCGTGTTGTGCAAGCATAAAACACAGGCAGGATTAGCCTTGGCTTGCGTAAATTTGCGTCACAAATCCATTCCGTTCAGCTTTTTTCAGTAGGAGGTTGGAAAATGGAAAATGCATCAATACATCGCAATTTGTGATACTACTAATAATGAATAATGTATAAAATAAACCCTTTTTTATTTCAGATAATCCATGCCAGAACACCAGGTATCTCCCTGAATTTCAACCAATCAGATGCTGGTGAGGTAACCCGCTCGGTTTGGTCACTCTTTCAGGCCTGTTAGTCAGCAGCCCCATGTCAGCGCAGTGGCAGTGAAAAAGTGCCATTGGTTATAATTTAAAGTCAGGTATAGACTGATATTGATCTGCAGTTTCGTTTGCGATTAATCATGTTGTTTGGTTATTGGCCGATTCCTGCAGGGTGACATCGGGGTTGTTGCCGGCGGCGATGGCGGGCAGTAGGAGGACGTGAGCGTCCGGCGCCATGCAGCGGGAGGCGAGCCGGGAGCTGCGGCTGCCGGGCCTGGGCCCCCACGGACGGCACTACGCGTGCGGCTCCTGCGCCTCCTTCGCCAACATCGTGGTCACCTTCCCCCTGCAGAAGGTCCTCTTCCGCCAGCAGCTGTACGGCGTGCGGCTCAGCGAGGCGCTGGGGCAGCTGAGGCGGGACGGCCTGCGGAATCTGTACCGGGGCCTGCTGCCCCCGCTGCTGCAGAGGACCGCCACCACGGCGCTCATGTTCGGCCTCTACGAGGACGCCTCGCGGCTCCTGCTCCAGCGTGCCGGCGGACCCGAGGCTCTGACCCGTGGCGCTGCCGCCGTGCTGGCGGGGATGGCGGAGGCGGCCCTCACCCCCTTCGAGAGGGTCCAGACCCTCCTGCAGGACCACCGGCACCACAGCCGTTTTAACAACACTTTCCACACCTTCCGCGTGCTGGTGCAGGAGCACGGAGTCCGCGAATGCTACCGCGGCCTGGTGCCGATCCTGCTGCGCAATGGCCCCAGCAATGCCCTCTTCTTCACCCTCCGGGGCCCCATCAAACAGAGGCTCCCTGAGGCCCGGGGCCACGCCGGCCACCTCCTCAATGACTTCATCTGCGGGGGTCTGCTCGGAGCCATGTTGGGCGTGCTTTTCTTCCCGCTGAATGTCCTGAAGACGCGGCTGCAGTCGCAGGTAGGGGGCGACTTCCTGTCCTCACGCCAGGTGCTGCGTACCATCTGGACGGAGCGGGGCGGCAAGGTGACGCACCTCTTCCGGGGGGTGCACCTGAATTATCACCGCTCCGTCCTGTCCTGGGGCATCATCAATGCCACTTATGAGCTCCTTCTGAAGCTGATGTGATGAGATGGAACCAGGAGTTTAGAAGGAGCCAGACTGAAGATTTGGAAACTGTGGATCCATGTTGTACATCTTTCTTTTGGGACTTCCTTGTCAATCTTATCTTCGGGTGATTCTGCTGGAGGCTTAGAATCAAAGTGAAAGAGATGACTGGGTGTACTGGGAATGGAGGAGACTTCGTAGAACATTGAACTGTAGGCTTGTTTTGAAGACCAATGTTAAGTTGACGTGTGAAGTTTGGGACTTGTGGGAACTTAAGTGAAGACCAGATTATTTGGGTCATCTGGTGTCCTCATCTTCGTCATTCACTCACTTTGACAATAACCAGGACGCCGTTTTTGTTTGTTTGACCTTTTGAGTTGTTTCTGTAGCGGTGTCTAATTTTTTGTGACATTTCTTATTTAGAAGTGCAGGTTTTTATTCAACCGCTACTTTTTTTGTGATAAAGAAAAGCATTAAAGCGCACAATTAAAACAGAACCTCGGAACAGGATTCCTTCTGGGCGAATTTCTAGACACATTTGCATGGCCACTGATAAAGGAAGTAGTTTCTGTTGTCCTTGTGGTCAGGAATGTGCTGTTCTGAGGTGGAGCACGTTGCCTTCGCCGCCTGGGGAACACAGGAAATTGCCAGGACCACCTGAGTGAGGCAGTTCATTCAAGGGTGCTTTCTTACCCCTCCAGGATGTGAGCATTCTGGTGGCGGAAGCTCTTAGGGTCTGTAACCCACCTGAGTAATAGTTTCTTTCTTTCTTAAACAAAATTGGCTTCCTGTTGCACAAGGGGCTGCTGTGATGCTACTTCCCAGAATCCCTTTCCTGTGGCTCAGTGATGGGATCGTGATGGATCTGCAGGAATGCTGGGTAGTGCTCTCCAGAGGCCCCTGGTTATCTGTGAACATGCACCGTAACACGTTCTGAGGTCGATTCCGGAGTGTTTCTTTCCCTTTTGTACATCAGCATATAGGAATTCTTATCTGCACTATCCAATCGGTAACACCCATCAGCATTAACGTTGCGGCAGACGTACGGCTAGGTGCTATAACGGTCTGTATTTATGGAATAAATATAGATGGCAGAAATGGCTGGAACGGAAGATGAAGGAAATGGAGGGTGTGGTTCTTGTGCAGCATCAGCCTCTGTCTGGTTTTAGCCCCTAATGTGCTTCATTGCTTTCAGTTGGCGATTGGCTGGCAGTTCCTCCCCATCTTACTCCGTTTCCCTGCCTTGGGCTCCCATGGGGTCGGTGTATGGGGCAACTTTCTGACCTCTCATAGGCTATGGCATGGTCATGTGATGATTGGCAAGGTCATGTGATGATTTATTTGCAAGTTTAATATCTCCACAGCAATATAAAGCACATCACAATGTACAAAATATGCTTATTTAGTATATAAGCACATGCTTCCAGGAACGGCAGTTCAGCGTAAGGTATTATGGGGCCAACTGTGATTTGCCAAAATAGAAAGCAAAACAGCTTTGTTTAATGTTATGTTAATCTAATGTTATGCAAACTTAGACATCAGAGAAGGTAAATGTATGTTAGTGTAAGGGGTTAGACAAAATAATTACTGTGGACAACCATTCATTGCTGTCGCCTACGTATCTGTCTGATACATATAGTCTTGCCTGTTAGCTCCATAGCCTGTAGATTAACAGTTGATTTTCAGCTTGGCGTTGAATAATCTTGGGGTTCGTCCCTGATCCGTCAGCCTGATCCGTCACGTAACACGAGCCTCATCCGCGACGAAGGCCGTGTGATTTTAACAAATGTGTTTGACTGTGGAAATGCTGCAGGACGGACCGTGCCCACCGCCCATCATTTCTTTGCTAGTGTAAACACTTGCATGATAAATAAGCTGCTGTCAGGTAATGAGAACCTCCTCTGGCTGGGGAGGGCAATGTGAAGTGTTTTAGCAGGTGTGAAGTAAAAAAATGTTTTTTGGAGTAACCAGTAACCGTGTCACATGCTTTTGTCTGCAGTCTCTTAGCATCTCAGTGCCCTGCTTACATCTACCGCTGCACTCGCCTTGGGTATGCAGTATGCGGTATGCAGTATGCAGTATGCAGTGTGCAGTATGCAGATGTAACTGACTGTGCAAAATCTGCCCTCTAGTGGATGAATCGGGGGTGCCGTGTAGTAGGCGAAAGTTAGGACGACAGACAGGGGCCCTAAAAAATTGGGGACATAATTGGATTGATCTCAGTTGGGGGGGGGGGCAAAATCTCTAGCACACCCCTGCATCTTATAATAGTAAAATCTATATAATAGTAAAATCTATCCATCTCCTTGCGGCACAGGAGTGACTGACTGATATTTTGTTATCCCACGTTTCTCCTCAGAGTGATTTCTCAGTATCGATGGCCCAGACTGCATTGCCTTTGTAGGTTGTCAATCCTTCAGCAAGAGACCTTAAGGGACCCTGTCAGAGAATCCATCCATCCATCCATCCATCCATCTTCCAGTCGCTTATCCTGGTCAGGGTCATGACGAGAATCATTGTATCATACCAAGGTGTATTCCTCCAAGCCGTACTGTCATTTTTTCCTCCTGTCCATGCCGGACAGGACCATGGGGTGTGTTGTGGAACATTTCAAAGGAGCCCCGCCTGATTATAGCGAAGGAGGTCAACGGCGCCATCTTGTGAAATATCGCTGACCTGACCATGCTGCCTCCGGGGAAACAAGGTGACTTTTGCTGACTGCAGAGTTCAGCTTCTTAAATAATAGTAATAATAAAAGATCCTGCAGTGCCTGTCAGCTTCGATGCAAGTTAATTGCGCGCTGCTGCATCTTTATTAGCATAATGCACCCATAAATGTATGAGCTGCAGTCTCACTTTTTTTTTTTTTTTACAGAAAGAAGATGTTGCATTTACTTTTTTACTCCGAGTGCAGGGAGACTCTGTCACCTTGTCAGTCAAACTAAAGGACTCTTGTTCTATTAGTGGCTGAGTGCTTACCTGATAAGTGCCTGAAAAACTTCAGCCAAACTGTGAAGGAACCCAGAAGGATTAATAAAGCATCTACTCTACTCTCTATCTATCTGTCTGAAATAGACAGACAGATAGATATGAATACAGACAGATAATTGTCTCTCTGTTACTCCAATCTAATCTAATCTTCTGTTATTTTGTGATCTGACTGAATAATGTCTCCTCTCAGGCCCTTCTCGGTTCCACCTGTGGTTGACACTTCGAGATCATGGAAAAAAGTTTTTACTGAAACTCAAAGTGAGTCTTGAGGTTTGACAGTATTGAGTCTATTTTTCTCAAGGAGGTGCCCAGTGTGCAGCCAATGCCCGACTCTCGTGCTGAATAACACAAGGCAACAAAAAAAAAAATTTGTTTTGTTCCTGGCAAGACAATGTTATTTTCGTGTTGCTTGGGTCAAAAGCAACTAGTAATAATCATCCATTGA
>JABJVO010000015.1:3541695-3553299 GCA_026770805.1 Boulengeromyrus knoepffleri | reverse complement strand
TATCATTTGGATATATAAGCTAACAGGAACTAATAGTTATTTCACAGACACAAAAACTGTGTTACATAGTGTAATCAGTGGTGCAGTAGATTGATGATCTCTGTCTCCGACAAACCTTTACATGGATGAAGGTCAGTCTCAGACAAGCAGACCAAAACAGGAAAAAAAAATTAAAGCAGGTTTTATTTAAAACCAATGTTTAATTCAGCATAAAAACAGCGGTGATTGTCCCTTCATTTCTTAGACAGCTCACAGATATGGCTTTTAGCAAGCAGGATTTACTGTATCTACAGCTGTAATTGAGATTTTGCACCGGAGCGCTTTGTATCATTGTCCTTTCAGTTATTAAAAAATAGATTTTGGCAAAAAAAAAACCCAAACGTTCTCTACCAACCAAACCAAACATTTCCATATAGAACAGAATGACCTTTAACCTTAGAGCATCTTCAGTTATATATCTGTTTTCAGTATGAAATTAGGGTTTTGGCAGGAACATGACCATGTAAACATGTATGAATGACTCACCTACATCTGAGCTGAGTTCACGTAACAAATACAAGGTTCAAACAAAGATTTCCTCCATGGAAAATACAGTAAGAACCAAACTTAGGACCAGTTATCAATGTTTCTGCTGTAGGCAGCATGACAAGGACCATTCATAACTCCTAGCTCACGGTCCCAGTGCATCCATAATGACAGAATCACTACTGAATAATAATCAGCTAGGTTTCATACTCGACTTACCAGCATCCTTACTTCAGGACATTGAATTTTGATTCTTGCTCTTCATGCAGTATAAGAATACAAGAGATTTTTGAACAAACAGTTCTGAAAAACTAAATATTTGCAAGTCCCCCAGTCAACACTAGAAACTTCTCCCAGATTACCCATTTGCAGCTCAGTCAATTCGTCAGCGTTTTAACCCTATGTATCTTCATCACAGGCACTGTGCTTCACGCCTTCTTCGGTAACGCAAGCCCTACTGCAGTTGTGCTTTACGAAACGAGAGATTGCCGTTTCTCTGAGACAGACATTCATCTTGCCGTACTGTGGAAAGACATGGCTACCGTTTGTTGAATGTTAGAACAGTCTTGCAAGCCCCACAACCTTTTTCCTGAAGAACAGAACATTGCATTGGAGATATATATGTATATACAAAAAACCTACATAATTTTCAAGACAATGAGTAATTAAAGGTTTTTGTTTGCATTTGCATCTACATCTCATGCAATTATATCTTACACCTTTGGCCCATGTGAAAAACCAGCATTATCCCTTTAGCATGGAGCATGTTCATATAAACCATGTATTGAAGAAACACACAGCCATAGTGGCTTAAAATTACCTTCTTCTCTTTAAATTATTGTATTAAACAGTTCAGTAGTTGCCATAATTACTGTATGTTAAACATTCATCCAGTGTTTACGCTAAATTAAAATAAAAAGAATAGGACAGCTTGCTTTAGCATGTTTCTTCACACAATCCATTTAACAGGACTATTGAATCAGGACATAAAAGATCCCTTCCCTGCTCATTACTTCCCTGACATCAGCCATTACAATAAGGTACTAAATAAGCTGAGGACAATAAATACATACGTACGTATACATAGACTAAGTATGCAAGTGTCCAGAGTTGGTAGACAAAGTAGGAAGTATCCAGAGTTCATAGACAAAGACCAAGTATGGAAGTATCCAGAGTTCATAGACAAAGACTAAGTATGGAAGTATCCAGGGTTCATAGACAAAGACCAAGTATGCAAGTGGCTGGAGTTTGTAGACAAAGACCAAGAATGCTGTAGTCGGACTACATGGAGCTGCCACTTGTGAGTGTTTCTTCAGATTTGCATGTCCCATTTACTCGTGCGTGCTGGAATTTGGAGTGTACCTTTCAGGCCAGCCTGTCTTTTGCAACTTGGCATAGGAATTTCTCTACCATAGCAAGTTCCTCCATTGCCTCTGAGTTTTCATATCTCTCACAAGTGGGACTTGAGCGTTAGAGGTTGTAGGTCAAAGGCAGAATCAGAGAGCAGCGAGGGTGCAGTACAGCTGCGTGAGGCAGAAGACGGAGGCAGTGAGGGCAGTACATTGTCTCGCCAGCACTTTTATGCTGACATCTTGGCAGCTCTTCCTTCCACAGGCGAGCTCTGCCTCTTGAGAGAATTCCCTGTAGGCTTTGGCTATCTCCCTTAGGCTTCCCAGAACCTCAGTGAGGCTGCCCTCACACTGGCAGCAACTGGAGAAGCACAGACACATGCTGGCCAGCTGCACCAGGGTGTGGAAGCTCTCGCTCAAGGTCCGCAGCATCTCCTCGGGGCCCTGTCCCACACGGATAACCCGCTGACAGTTGGACATCAGCTTGCGCGCCTCGGCATGGAGCAGGTGCTTGTTCTCTGAGAGATGTGCTACGCATGTTTCCCAGTGGTGCTGCCCCCGGCCCTGGGGCTCTGCCTCAAGGATGGTCAGCAGTTCCAGCAGATCCTGCTGCAGCAGGGAGAAGCCCCCAGGGACCCTATAGTGCCGACCGCGTAGTTGGTTGAGCACTTCCTGCAGAGAATCTGGTGGGCTGCAGTCAGCAGGGTCCAGAGGAGACAGCAAGGGGCTTAGTTCTGAGGAAGAGGAACGAGGGAGAACAACCCTGGAGAACGGAGGGATGGAGGAAGGGGGATACATGGAGGGTACTGTTAGGCACGTGCCCTCTGTTCCTTTTGTCTGACAGGAAAACTCATCCGGCATCTCTTCCTCATCTAAATTTCTTCTGTCTGTCTGCCTGCTGAAGCAATTAGAATAACTTTGGCACCCGCAGTGTTCCTGGGGAGTCCGGGACACCAGCAGCACAGGTGGAGGCGTAAATTCAACCATACCCTTCGTGTAAGGATGGGGCAAGGGCTGAGGCTGCTTGGACTCACATGGTTTTAAATCTCCATATAGTTCCTTGGGTTCTTGAAGCACCTCAGTCATGTGATCCCCCACATCCTCTGACTCGTCCTCTCTTGACAGAATAGCAGAACCAATGTTGCACATGCCCACATCTGGGTGCTTACAGAGTTGTAGCATTTTAGATTCTGATCTTTCAACATCGGAACATAAGCGATGACAGAATGTGTCAGTGTCAGACCTGTTCTCCGTGACCACCTTCAGTAGCTTTGGGTCATCTTCCGATTCTTCGGTAGGCATCTCTATGACTTCCTCTGTCAGTTCGCTGGGCTCTTCCACGTCTGCAGTAGATGCTTCGGTCACCTCAGTGACCTCAGTAGCAACCTGGCTTTCGTCCATGTGTCTTTCTGAAGTGGTTTTGTCAGTGCAGCTGCCCAAAGTGTTGAGAGTTTCCTGGGACCTAGAGAGACAGCAAGGAAGCTTTCGGATCTTTTTTCGCAGAGCAGAGTTTGACAGTCGGCCCACTAAGCCTAAGGAGCGTCTTTGTGAATTTGTGTTTGTTGTTTCATTGGTTGTGACGCCACTTGCTTCAACAATATCTGAAGCCTCAGTTTCTACCAGCAAAATGCTTTCAAAACTAAGGGAAATACGCCTACTGGTGACCATGACAAGACAGCTGCTGTCATTTGTCCATCGGTCTGCAGTGACACTTTGAGACTCGGCCTCTAAACCTGCCTCATTGTCCTCAGCTCCTTGTGTCTCATCTGAGCTACGTGAGCTGAAGACTGAGGTATTAGTAGGTATGAATTGTGGACTATGTGTAAGCTGTAGGGGATACATTTGAACTTCGGAGTACCTCGCTTTACCATCTTGTCCCCCAAGTGTACAACTCAGGGATGACTGCTTTTCTGAGGAAGGCAGCCCTTTATTACTGGCTTCTGAGCTGTTGAGGACCACACTGTCATTGGAGACTGTTTCTTCAACAGAACCAGAAAAATGTTCTAAACATTTGTTGCCATTCTTGGCCTCTGGGTCTACTTGGCTATACTCCGCCAAAACCACAGGAGAGCCATTATAGAGTTTGTACTCCAAAGTGTCTGGGTTCATCTCCAAGAGGTCAAATGAAAGCTGATTGTTCTGAATGAGCTTCTCACTTGTCGAGTTGCCAGGGGAACCTGGCAGAGGAGAGCCTGAATGGATTGGTGGCTCAGGGTGATGGAAAGGCTCATTTTCTAAGGAACAGTTTGAGGGATCATTGTCAAACCTGCCCAACTGGTCCTCATCCACCATCTGATTCTCTCTTTCTGTCACAGGGAAGGACACTTGGGATGTGTAGTTCTCTGCGAAGAAGTGACGTTTGCGCAACTTTTTCACAACACTTGAGGTTGCTGGTGGTGTTGACATTTGGTCCCTCTCATTCTCCTCCCTCTCCTGCTCTGTGCAGCTGAGGTTATGCAGGTTCAGTGTGCGGGTCATGCCTGCTCTGTCCTTGCGGATCACTGTTAACAGACATTGGTTAATCTTTACTAATTAGCCTGGACATTTTTCATTTATAGTAGATAAAGTATTTCAGAATCTCTAAAAAGCCACGATAACACGACATTAACTGCCTGAAAGTCACAAACAAATTTCTTTAGAAAGAAACTTATTGTAAGGGTCCTATTTATTTCTCAGCAGTTGCTTTGGACATCCAAAGTCATGCAATTAAGGCATTATCTCACCCAGATTCTGAAATGCTTCACTCTTGACCAACCAATTTTTTTCATGTACTATGACAAATTGAATTAATTAAATAGCTAAGCAAAAACATTACCTGTAATGTCTACAACAAACAAAAGAACTGACCTGAGGTCTCCTGACCAGCTGCTGAAGGTACGAATTTATCATTGGCATCAAAGAACTCGTCCTCTGAGCTGCTGTCTACAAAACTGGGTGAAGGCTGGAGAACAGGAGCTGGCCGAAGGTCTTGGGGTGTGACCTGCAGCCTAGCCTGGGCCGGTTCAGGATGTTCGGGGAGGTCACCTACATCCAAAGTGAGAGCAGAAGAGGTGGGCCTCTCCACATCATCATCCCCCTTGGTAAGTCCACCTTCACTGAAGTGGCCTAAATTGATTCGCTGGCGCTCGTCCTCTTCATCAGTGGCCTCTGGGGGACTGGGGAGAGAGTCCGCCATGCTAGAGAAGTCCCTGAAACACAGGAAGGCCTCGTTTTTCTGTTCTGTATTTTCAAGGCCATGTATAATGCCGTCTCCATCGAGTTCCATTTCCAATATAGATGTGTCCAGAAGATAGGGATGACTGGCATCTATGATCGAAGGTTCGCCGGCAGAGCAGGTCAGAAGGTCATCATCATCCAGGTTTTCCAAAGACTGGCTCCTGCTATGGCACAAGTTTGATGTCTCATCCTTTACCTCGTTTCCCCGGTCACCTGCTGCTTCCTCTGCTACCTTGCTCCCATTTGCTTCCACTTCTTCCTCTTCTTTATTTTTGTTACCCTTCAATCCATCCTCCTCCTCTCTCAATGGCATCACCCTCGCGTCATCAATGGAGAAGTGAAAGTCGACCAGCACATTGCCCGAGCTGTCCACTATGGAGAAGTCATCTAGGTCACCACCATCTTGGGGGTAGCCTTCGTACATGCAACACAGAAAGTTCAATTTGAGTGATCTTGCTCAACCGGTGACTTAATGCTTACCCAAGAGTTCCCCCATTTCTTACATTCCTAGCGTCGCTTGCTTACCTGCCTCGGTTGGGATGCGATACATCTTGGCAGGGCTGCTCCAGGAGAAAACGGTCACGGCTGGGTCCAGATGCAACTTGCAGTAGCCAGTTACTAGGCAGGAGAAGTCTTTGGCAGCAGCAGACTCCATCAGGAGGGTTATTTGCTGGGGCCACATGATAAAGAGGGCTATACATACATACTGGTTTACTACTGTTACCAGAAAATTCTTTGACTATATATAGAAGCATAAATTTCGCAGGCATGCAGTGAAATATTCAGGGTCAGGTACCTTGACGTCCTGCAAGTAAATCTTGACTAGGCTAACCCTCTCAGACTCGGGGAGGAGGTCTACGCGAGTGATGCTGGTGAATTCGGTCAGAACGACGATGATGTTGAGCCTTTGGTTGATCACCTGGCTGATGCCGTATCTGGCTCCCACCAGGAGGTTAACCATGGACTCCCTGTCCTGGAACTGCGGAGCATGGGCACAGATGCGATCTGTGAATCCAGTCTGTGAAAACCCAGGGAGTGCTGCCAGCCTTGATATGCTGACGACAGCTTGTTCCTCCTGGAGCTGGGCCAGGTCATCTTTGACAGAACCACATGCTTCTGACAGAATTTTCATTTCAAATTACAGGAGGTATAAGGGGACAGTAATTGGTTTAAGCTCAATAGTGCAGTGAAAATAAGCCTGAATTTAAATTGTTCATTAAACGGTCCCATCTAAAAACCAGAGCAAACGAACTGGCACCAGCTGCTACACAAACATAAGTAATGGCTTTGTATCGTGGAAAGTTGGCCCTGATACCAGTATGGTGGCGGTGAAGCACTTTCCTCCGTACGACTGCAGCTCGCCCAGCTGTGCCAGGTAGCTCAGGCGAGCCTGGGTTGCTGATATCACCTGTTCAGAAGAAGACAAAGTCCTTAGCTCTGTGGTGATGGTCTGGGACATTTTGAGCAAACAAATGCCACCCTCGCAGACTTTCCAGTACCTTCTGTTTGGGATCCAGCAGGGCCCGAATCTTCTTCAGGTGGTAGCCAATCGCTTTCTTCAGATCTTTCTCACTCATGTTCCTCAGTAGGGTTGGTGAGATAAAGTTCTCAATTCCCCACTCCTTCCTACCAAAGACGAAACGTTTGGAACAGTAAACACTAGACAGCTTCCATGCATAATCACACACAGAGTAATTATACCGTTTATTGATTTCTAAAAGGTGAATTATACACCGATAGTAACTCTGGGTAAATTATGGCTGGCCGGGTGATCACTGTTGCTACTTGCTGCAAGCTGTCGATACAGGACAGGCGAAGCGTTGGCTCACGTGATGCTCTTCAGGGAGGTGCGGTGAGTCTGGCCACAGCTGTCCAGGCGCTCATGGATGTGCAGCGCAGCCAGGTGCAGCGCCGTGTTGCACTTCATCTCCACGGCGAAGCGCTCCTGCAGCACGTCGTTGACGCTCTGCGGGGACGACACATGCAGCAGACAGGCCAGTCTCTCACCGTGCACCAGCTACAGAGCCGCATCGCGTCCCGTACTAACTTAACACACCCCCCCCGCTGAGGGTGAATGCCGTAACTAATGGGCTTACATGTCCTTAGGAGGACAAGGCAGATATAGCTGGAGCTAAAGAACCACAGGCCAAAGAACACAATGTCCTGAGCTTCTGTACCCAGGTGTAAGTGGAGTTTTATAGTTCCAGGTACCTTAAATTGTGTTACTTGCGTTACTATATGTATCACGCAGTCTAAACTGGAAAAACTGAAAGATGTTACCGTTAGCCGTACACATTCAACTCTATCCATTCAAAAGCTTCATCTAACCCAGTGCTCACCAGCCCTGATCCTGGAAATCTACCACCCTGCCGAGTTTAGGTGCAGCCCTAATTTAACACACCTGATAGAGATAACCAGGTGCTTCAGTAACATCTCAGTATTAGAGTCGGCCATGTTGAAGCTAAGCTGCCTCCAATACTGAGATGTTACTGAAAGGCCTGATTGAAGGAAATATGCAGATGTTTTGTTTTTCCAGACAGCAACGCTGAAAAATTCCCGGCCCAGCACAGAATCTCAACCTCAACCTGGCAGAACATCATTAATTTAGAGATAAACAAAGACCTCCTTCTTAATTAGTAGCACTTACTAATGTGTTAAAGCAGCACAGGAGTGCAACATAGTATTCTGAAATTCAAGGCTAACTGAAAGTATAACTCTTTGCAGATTGGCTTTTACCAGGAAAACCTTTTTAAGATGAATAGTGAGATGATCATTGTAGTAGATGTTATGGAATTATCCGTAACTGCTTATTCTGGTCAGCACTCAAGGAGGGCCTGGAACCTATCCTAGGCAGCACAGGGCCGGGGTACACCCTGGATGGGATGCCGGAACATCACAGGGCACGGGGCTGGGGTACACCCTGGACGGGATGTCGGTCCATCACAGGGCACAGGGCCGGGGTACACTCTAGACGGGATGCCGGAACATGACAGGGCACGGGGCTGGGGTACACCCTGGACGGGATGCTGTTCCATCGCAGAGCACATCCAGTCCAGCAGAGGCAGACCCCAGAGGTAAAAGGCAATAGTGCTCCCCACCCATCCAGTCACTCCGTCGTCCGTGAAGTTATCATCACAGGCAACGTTTTAGCTACTATGTGAGCGAGACGTTAGACGTGAAGACGGCTCACCTGCAGGTAGAGGTACTCAAAGGCCACGGGATCTTCCTGCAGCAGTTCTAGGGGATCTCTGGGCACGAAGCAGACGCGGAACAAACACCTGTAGTCATGGACCTCTTTCTTGTGCACCACCTAGATTAACACCATCACACGATCAGCGAATCCACCTGCAGTCATATCAGGTTTCAGTTAAGAGGGTCAGGGCCAGAGGTGCGTAGTTCAGAGAGTCCACACCATGATTTTGTTTCAACCGACCAGTTGAGTATAAAGCGTCACAGTCACAGATACTAAACTGGTTGGTTGAAACAAAATCTTGGACCTGAACTATCCACCTCTGGTCATGGTTGGTGTGACCCAGGAACCAGGTCTACCAGAGTTAATAGATCTGCAAAATCTCCATTCAGCCTCGTAACAATGGATCGGCTGTGAGAGGATCTACCAGGCAGTTGGTTCTGATTGGTGGATGAATCCGCCCTGACTCCATCGCATACAGCTGCTATGGACACATGTGATCATGCATGCGTCTCTCAGTCACACTCACCTGCTGGATGTACTCTTCTTGGTGTAACAGCAGCTGCTTGTTGACGCTGTACTGTTCCTCCAGCACCAGCCCAAAGTACTCAATCGATCGTATGGACAGCTTCTCCTTCAGAGTCAGCACAATTTCCTGCAGCCACGGGGAGAGAGCAACAGATGTCAGGCCGAGTCCACACCGGCGTGAGGAAACTTAACAACCGACGCTGCACATTTCCAAGCGCGCCTCTGAAATCACGCCTAATAATGCTGAGGCTGCAGGCAACCTTGTATCTTCTGGATGTTTCCATCGAGCTCCTGACCACCTGCTCGATACCTTTATTGGATTCCGGCCCCACGGCGTGACACGTGTTCGATATCGGAATGCGTTGCGGAGGGGAGCGAAAGGTAAACACCTTCACTGTGGTTTTGGCTTCGAACTTGAAGGCCTTTGTCTGGCCATTCTCCAGGTAGACCTTCAGGACGTTGGGAAGGAACAGCAACGAGTTTCCCTGGGGAGGACAGCAGGTGTTACAGATGTGGGGAAAAAAAAGCACCTCCGCAGATCCAGATGTGTTCACCATGCAGATTGTTTCTTGACGCAGAAGCATCCGAAGCCGACCGTGCACCTGCAGCCAGGGCCTTATTCCAAAAGTCACTTTGTGGCCCCCTGCCCTCCTCAAACTAAATAAACAGCCAGCAATTAGGTTCAGAAGACCATGACATTTAGCAGAACAGATTGCTTCATCTCCTAAATAAGGAGTTTATTTATTTTTAGTGTAGTGACTGTTTGTGGCCAACAGGGGGCACCACACAAGTGCATAGTTTGCTTCCTGCACAACTGAACGCAAAGAGCATGTTTGTTTTAACCTGAGTGTGCCCGTTGACCACCACCTCCTCTGCAAAGTGAACCTTCACAGGGTTGCTTCTCAGGCGTGCTCTCTTCTCCGCTGTCATGAAGGAGGACTTGGGCCCCTGTGGGAAAGACACCCTATCCTCAATATACAAACACAAATATTTTTAACATTTTCTCTTCCTAGAGAACAGCCTAATATTGGATGAGTGTAAACACATTTTTATTTATTGATATGTGAAAATAGCAATGCAAGCAGCCTTTGGAGATGAACACAAACTTGCAGTGGACAAACAGCTGCAATTAAATAACCCTGCAAAGCACTGACGATCAAGGAGAAAATTCTAGACAAGTAAGACCTTCGAAAGAGAGAAAATCTAGTAAACAAAGACACTGGGCATCTAAGTGGTACCAACTCCAGCGAGACCTAGCAGAGGGAGATACTCACAGCCGAGTGCCGGAGGACCGTCAACGTCACACAATCCCATGATTCCCTGAGGAGAGACACAGAGGCAAGAGATGTGGTACAGGGTCCTCTCATTCTGCAGTAGCTGACGTCAAGAATCCCTTTCAACTACACACATGAAATTTCCATGATTCTATGTGCTTTGTGATGCCTGACAAACACAGATGTGCCAGTGCAGTAGGTGCGGTTCTGTCGAATCAAATCACACGTCACCAAGGGTGCGTTTGTTATTTCTGGGGCCCCACTTAAAAAGTCAATTTGGGCCCCTTCAGATGTTTCAAAAACTAAATGAATGTAAAATGAAAAGAGTCAGAAGATTACAGCTAGCTCATGGGAATTTTACTTACACAAATACCTTCTGAGGGTGGACTGAAAAATTATTGGTTATCTCTCTGAACCAATCAGACTGTAGGGGAGGTAAGTCCAAGCAACTAGCGGAGGCGGGACTAAGATCTGATTGGTTGGTCTTACCTCCTCCAGTTGCTTGGACCTACCTCCTCTTATTTCTCTGAACCAATCATTTTTTGTTCTGCCCTCAAAACATTTTTGTTTAGGTAAAACTCCTATGTCTCATGGCTGGCTAGCTGTTTCCCGAAATGCAAATAAAAAAGTAAATATGTAGTGTAGTGACTGTTTGTGTGCAACAGGGGGGCCCCAATCCTCAGGGGCCCCAAGTAAATGCGTGGTTTGAATGGTGGTAAACACGGTCACTGAGTGTCACTGGGATCTTAAAATCACTGCAGGATCCTTCGGACGTGTCATATATTAGGGTGTGATAGCGTGGTGCAGAGAGGTAGAGGAAAAAACAAGGTAATGAAAAAGAAAAGGGGGAAGAAGGGAGGTCTAGTCAGGGATGCAGGAGAAAAAGTGAGATGGAGTGAGAGAAGGAAAGCAGGAATAGGCACCAAGCAGCCTCTCTAAATGTTATGAATTTTCCTTCCTTAATCAAGCAGAACGCTCCACGCTGCTGGTCTGCGTGGCCTCATGCACCTGCTCCATTCAGATGTTCTTCAAAGGTTTGAATGATGCATGAGGAAAGTCAAGGAGAGCTCAGGGTGGGACAACTATAAGGAGTAAAAGACACGGACTGGGAGCCGGGGCGGCATTCTGGGATTTTTATCCAGCTCACGTCTGCTTTCATTGTCACTAAAAAGCGCGTAGAATTCTATTATGAAATATAAATAATAAAAGTGTTCTCAATCCTGAATATCATGTATAAAAAGTTTTTCAGGCCCAAATTGGACTAATTATTTTCTCCTTCCGGTGAATGGGCTGGGGGGCCAGTGGAATGTTCGGGAGTGTTCTGCAATGCAGAGGCAGACAGATGACGAAGAACGCACAGGACACCAGGAGGAGCTTACCTGATGATTTCAGCAGCCTGCTCGGCAGACAGGTCGTCCGTCACGATGTTGTTAATCGTTAGCACCTGGTCTCCTTGGACGAGCCTGCCATCCGCCGGGCCGCCTGTGTCTCACACACACACACACACACACACGCACGCAAA
>JABJVO010000015.1:3515765-3531150 GCA_026770805.1 Boulengeromyrus knoepffleri | reverse complement strand
TCTCCCAGGTAGTTAGTTTAATAATTACTGATTCTGATTGGTCAGAGGCTTCACACCCGGCTCACAGGTGAAGGAAGCCTGGAAAATCAGCAGGGCTCGGCCCTTGAGGACCGTGAGTTGAATAGCCCTGGTTTATTGTATCCTAGCCGCAAAGTGTCCCATCAACACTGCAGGATGCTTCACTCTGAATGGAGTTTTTCAGCGTTTTTCACGCTCGCTCTCCATCGCCAGTGGACCGAATGCGATCAGGCCACGTCTGAGGCAGCCGCTGCTCTCGCTCAGAGGGGTGAACGGCACACGGCAGGCCAAGATCCTCCAAACTCCACGTCGACCCGTAAAATCGGCCTGGCTGAATGACCTAAAAAAAAACTGCGCCATAACAATTAAAATGATGCTGCCGTATTCCCCGGCGGACATCTGGTACACAATGCCGTCGTAAGCGCTTAGTCACGCCTGTGTCTGGGTTGGATTAAAAACCCCATGGAGGACAGTGAGGGAGAGATCATACAATGTACTGAATTAAAATTTCCATTCATCTGAGCCAGGCGAGTGGACGGTTATTAAATGATGAAGCTGTAAGCAAAGCCTAAATGATTGAGATAATTAATGGCAGTTGAAAGCACACCAGTTATTAACGTAAATATATCCGATACTTTCTCTGTTCAATTAATGGAACAGGAAAAAAATAATATAATAATAATAATAATAATAATCTCATACATCTGATAGCCGCAGTCAAAACAAAGTACTTCTGTTTTTTTGGGCCCTGCACAGGTTTATTTTTTGACAGGCTGTTAAAGGTGGATTGATTCACTGCAGCTGTGTCCAGCGCCCACCATGTCAACTGGCCGTGTTCGATAGGGGGGGGCTCACTTAACTGCAGAGGGTAATTTAACTGCAGTGCTACTCTGGGGTCAATAACCAATGTTAAACAGCGACGTATTTATGAACAGAATGTCCAATTACTTTCTGGCTAGGTGCTTAAAGTGTTTATATATATATATATATATATATATATATATATATATATTATCTGCATTACTTGCAGTATCGGGCCCTGACCTACCAGTGGAGAGTAAATGTATGCCTTCTTGAAGAGTATTTTGCTGCTGTCATCAATGGTGACTCCATTATCTTTGTGAGGAGAAATGCAGCCACAACGGCAGGAGCTCGGCCAGGGGCTTTGGACGACAACGCAGCGCAAACGCCAGGCTAGCACTCCCGCTAATCCTACACGACGATGACGGACAGGAATCTGTAAACATAAGATCCGCGGCAGCCATCCTGCTGCTAGTGACAGAAGGGTCCCTAACGGACACCCTGAAATCCCTCTGTCCTCACACAGGCTCAGATTAATGCCTAGGCTATCCTAGGGTATAGCCTAGGGCCCCCCTCAAGAAAAATGGGACGGTTAAATTATTAACTTGATCTGCGAGTAGTCCCCCCCCTCCTGTACAGCACCCTGCGCGCTGATTAGCAGAATATTGATGCTACATTGTTTTTTATGTCTTTCTCTTGTTTTTTTCTCTTGCAGCTGATAAAATAGCTCCAGTAGCCGGCTGGGAGCTTCCCAGCAAGGTCAGTGTCAGGCCTCCTGAGAAGGTAATCTTCCGCTGTTCTCATAAACCAGACAGCGCTGATCAAATCCCACCCAAGCCTGGGCTACACCACCGTCTTCGTCAGGACGCTGCCGGAAAGCTCCGGAAATTCTACGGCACGGCTCCCCAAACATAATTAAAGCTCCCTGCCATCCAGAATTACAGCCCATTCTCTAAATGAGAGTGAGGACTGCACACTTTCATCTCAGCAAACAGCCATTAGGCTGTGGTTTCCCGCTGTGGCATTACATTTAGAGATTAAAAGCTGCCAGTTTGTCTCATATCTCGCCACTTTCCCTAGGAACATCGCTTGTGGTCTTTTGGCCGGAAGGATCCTCAATAAGTGTGGCAGGCGGATCGACCAGTTAGGGAAGAGACCAGGCAAAAGGGGCTGCCACTGGCCATTTCAGATATCTCCGTCAACGCTACAGCATGAAATGTGAAACACTCCGGGTTCCTCTAAAATAACAGCTTAAATTAATAAAAGTGCAGGATCTGTGAACGGCCGGCTGCCCCCATCTGACCCGGTGCCACACGCACAGAGTAGCACCACTGAAATAAACACACCCTCCACTATGCAAGTCATCAGGAGATATGAGTCTCATTCTGAGGCTTTCTCAGCAACCTCACACACACACACACACTGCACACTGAATATTACACACACACACTGCACACTGAATATTACACAAACACACTGCACACTGAATATTACACACACACACATACACTGAATATTACACACACACACATACACTGAATATTACACACACACACGGTAGTGATTCTGTGTAAAACCAGCAGCAGTGAGTATCACCCCAGACAGTGGAGTGTGAAGGTGGATGTACAGTTCAGGGAATATTAAATTGTTTACGAAGTTCAGTTCCTGTTGTGGACGGGGGGTGTCCATAGGGGTGGGGCCTGGCTGGCACAGACTCCAGTGTGTGGAAGCAGCCAGGACCACAGCCCATTAATAAAGATGCGGACAAGTCTAAGCAGTCGTCCCCTGCAGGGAGCGTCCCAAGCTTAGGCCCTATGCAGCCATATATATATATACTATATATATATATACACACACACACACACACACACACAAAGGCACAGACACACATACATACACAAACACACACACACAGACATACATACACACATGCATACATACATACACACACACACATGCATACATACACATACATACACACATGCATACATACACATACACACACATACATACACACACACATGCATACATACACATACATACACACACATGCATACATACATACACACACACACATGCATACATACACATACACACACACATGCATACATACACATACACACACACATACATACACACACACATGCATACATACACATACACACACATACACACACACATACATACACACACATGCATACATACACATACACACACACACACATGCATACACACACATACATACACACACACATGCATACATACACATACACACACATACACACACACATACATACACACACACATGCATACATACACATACACACACATACACACACACACATACATACACACGCACATGCATACACACACATACATACACACACATGCATACATACACATACATACACACACATACATACACATACATACACACACACATACATACACACACACACACACATGCATACATACACATACATACACACACACACATACATACACACACATACATACACACACACACACACTTGCATACATACACATACATGCACACACACACACACACACAGATACATACACACACATACACACACACACATGCATACATACACATACATACACACATGCATACATACACACACATAAACACACACACATGCATACATACACATACATACACACATGCATACATACACATACACACACACATACACACACACACATGCATACATACACATACATACACACATGCATACATACACATACATACACACACACACACAGATACATACACACACATACACACACACATGCATACATACACATACATACACACATGCATACATACATACACATAAACACACACACATGCATACATACACATACATACACACATGCATACATACACATACACACACACACACATACACACACACACACACATGCATACATACACCCATCTAACTCAAACCTGGAGGTAAAAATCCCAGCGTGCACTGGCAGAACATCAGGTCCCGTAACAATTCACTTGGTGATATAATCACACTACAGACTCAGCTACTATGAAATGGGGGGGCTGGGCACCATCAGGGGGACCCCGAACCCACACCCATCCTGCCGATACTGGGTAGCTTTCCTGTCGCTCCACTACTGTGGGCAGTGGTGGCTTGATGGTTAAGGAAGCGCACTTGTAATTGAAAGATTGCAGGTTCGAATCCCCAACCAACAAGGCATCACTGAGGTACCATGAGCAAGGTACCGTCCCCAAGCGCTGCCCCCTGCTATGTTACGAAAATCACATATGGGTTAAATGCAGAGGACACATTTCGTTGCTGTGTGTTGACACTGATCACCAAATTCTAATTTTACTAGTGTTAGCAGTGCAGCGCTCAGGAGTTCAAATCCCAAGAGGAACACAAAAATGACAGTGTGGACCTACGCCTTGGGGGGGGAGTGTGGCTCAGGGGGCTCAGTGCCTGTGATCAGAAGGTTGCCAGGTCAATCCCCAGCCTTGGCAGGACAGTCTCATGTCTGTCTCTTTAGCTAGGCCCTTAACCTAGGTGGGGGGGGGGGGACGACTACCCCTCACATGCACTCTCAGAAAAAAAGTGTACCAATTTGTACTTTTGTTTGTCACTGGGGCTGTACCCTCAAAGATCTGCCAATGTAGGGAATTGTACCTTTTAAGATGGTACATTAATGCTGTTTGTCCTTAAAAGGTACAGAAATGTAAGGTACAGCTCAAGCGACAAGCAAAGGTACTTTTATTCTGAGAATGTAGTGGAGAGCACAATGGGCCACAGTGAATAAGAAAGTACAAAAAGTACAACCATTCTATTCTAACATTAGAAGCTGGTAGGCACTGAATTTGGACAAAGTAATGAGGATGTTGAAGTAACACACCTTATCCGTATTCCATACATAAGAATAGCATAAAAGCTGGCTGCTATACACTCCATACTACAGGTACAGCGGTGCGGAGCAACGCAAACGCGTCACCTGCTGTGCACGTAAGGAGTGGGATCGAGGCGCCTTTATTTTTTTTAGAACAGCTGTAAATCCAAGCGGGACACCAAATCCGCCCCGCGCGCCTCTGCACCTCTTTTTGGACGCCGCAGAGGAGTATTTGGGTTAGATCAGCATCCCCCTTCCCGAAGAGCTCCTGCCGCCTGCTGAATTTTTCTGCTGACCCCTCAGCGCAAACACAGCCCCATATATCACTCATTAAACACCGTCCTGCAGCAGTGCCTTAAACTGCAACCCACTAAGCAGCGGACGGGGTGTTTTTTGCATATATGTGTGTTGGCGGATTTCATCGCTGTGCGTGTGTGCGACAGAAACCTAAGTTGAATCCTCCGAGGGATGTGGTATATTTCCATCATTATGCGCAAACGGACCGTAGTAACATGTTCTTATTCATTGGTTATCGAACAAGTTCCAAAAATAGGTTGTGTGTGTGTGTGTGTGTGTGTGTGTACGCGCTCTGCAGAAGCAGTGTGACAAACACAGCCCATCAAGTTAAGCCAAAGCGCATGATACCGTCGGCTGGCCTAGGACGGCTGTCACGTGGTTCGAGGGACACAACTTCCAATTCGATCGCATCAGAGGCATTGTCCTTTGTTGATTTCAGTTTTAGACATATAATAATATCTCTACGGAATTAAGACGCAGTGTCGAGTACTATATACATGGAGAATAATGTATTCTTTTTCGCATGCTTTTATGCTTTTTCAGATCATATAGGTTTTAATATGCCAGACCGCATATTGTTCCCATTCGGAAAAGCGTTGGACGTAGCCTATATAAACTACATCGATTGTATTTCTATCGACTCACCTAATATTATTGTTAATTTGCAAATGTCCCACGCGAACAAACACACTAATCTATTTTGCGCAATTAAATCGATATATACAAATGTTTTAATACATCTCTTATTATTTCTAGAGCTCATTCTAATTTCTGATGCACAATAGATAAGGGCAAGAAATCATTTTATGGGAAAATAACGTTATCATAAAATTAGGAAATACACAAAGACTCGAACCAGAAATAAGTTGATGTTTATATAAAAATCAAAATTTTCAAAATTGGATAATACTAATTTTGAATTCTGTAACATTATTTTCAGGATACAATTTAGGCTATCTGACGCTTTATTCGTTTATCGTAACAGCTACCGCACGCCCTACACTTCACTGAATATGCGCCGTCCTGTTATCATCCCATCTGTTGTGAACTTCGTTTAAGAAAAAAAAATGCGTACAGACTGGACAGACCAACTCACCTCGCGCGTGGAAAGGAGCGGTGTTTTATATTAGAGCAGTCAGAAGCGTAGTGAGATGAAGATGGGCAAAGCAGACGGAAGAGCAGAGAGCACAGTCCGGGACAGAGGAGGTGCGCTGCACATGCGGATCGGCTAAGCTCTGATAGCAAAATACACCCCTCCTAGTGACCCTACTCTTTCTTGTGCTGAACAACAGTCGCGTCTCTCCCTCTCTCCCCCCTCACAGCACTCCTCATTGTTCAGTCCTTCTCGACCCCGCCCCCAAGAACAATTAAAGACCTCTATATACATATAATAAAAAATGACTAGGTGTTTGGATATTATGATGCGACAAAAATATTTACATGTTATGTTCTATATTCTGACACAATATAACATCAGTACGTTCTGGAAACTCGGATCTGTATGATAGTTTAAAAGCATGTGTCGCCATCTGCTGGAGAGTTTCCATAATTACCCTGAAGGGACCAATTGTATTTTAGTGACCACACTGATTTTTAAATGTTATTTCATTATTTTGCGTTAATTTGTGTTATTGTGTTATTTCGTCATAAAATTTGTGGCTTTGGGTCACAAAATAATACATATGAATCAATATGCTAAATGTGATTTTATGTTTTTCAACGTTTAGAGCAAACGACTGACCTTAATTTAAGTTGATTGGTCGGTATTATACTTACTGACTAGAATTCCTCTTGAGTAGTATCGTACAGCGAGTCTTGGGAAATATTTCGCAATAACTGAATGCTGTGCTGCCGAACGGGCTACCGAAATGCGTGGCTCTTGCATGTCCATCCGCACGCATTAATCACGTAAAGCGTTTGCGGTCTCGTTGTAAAGTTTGTACCTCTGCGCGCCCCGTAGCTGTCGGACGACTTCCGTGCAATACGAAGGTCGAAAGCTGACAAGCACGGCGAGGTCCGTGCCGCTGGAGACGAAGACGCATACAGCCCGAATCTCAAGGGGAGCTTATTTCCAGTCGAACAATGTTCAAGATTGAAGGACTTGGGCCAAAAATGGACCCGGAGGAGATGAAGAAAAAGATGCGGCAAGATGTCATTTCGTCTCTGCGGAATTTCCTGGTTTATGTTGCTCTTCTCAGAATCAGTAAGTATCGTCGGAGGCTGCATGGTATATCGCGTTTCACTAAATTTCTTTTTTCCACCCAAGCAAATTTCTATAGCAGATTTCCGGTCAGCATCCCACATTCAAGTGCATAACCGTCTGTTTATACAGAAATACGCAAAAGATTGCTGGTCATAAATGCAAAACCTTTCATTCATTCATTCATCCATCCATCCATCCATCCATTAATTACCTGTTTAGGGTCGTGGCCAATCTTATATGTATAGACAGGCAAAGTTCCCCACACACCCTTTCCGCCAGGCTGTAAAACGAAGGTGCCTTTCCAGCGTTAATTTCTTTTTCATTTAAGTCCTTTGCCGCTGGTATGTTTCTCTGCTGTCCAGGCCGCTAAGCAGTTTCACTGGTACGAATCTTTTGCACTGATACCACGGACGCCGAAAAAGCATCCAATGTTTGCTGTGCTTATTGCGGTGTATCCGTTGCGCACCATGACATAGATACTCCCCGGAAAACGACCCTGAAATGTACAGAATGATCTGGGCACGTCACTGCATTAGAAATGTAATAGGGAGAGGTCATGGTGATTAGCCTGGCGATATTATTCCTTCCGTCGGTGCTTTTACAGTCTATGCCTTATATGAATAAAAACCAGGCTATGAACCGGATTTAGGTGTGCTGATGTCATATAATTTTAGGGCTGTTGCGTATTTTGGGTTCAGTACATTAACGGCGCAATCCCTGAACGCGTGAAAGGCTCTCAGAAAACGACGTAAGTAAACTTAAGGACTTGCAGACATTCAACTTTTATGTTTTTCAAAAAATAAATGTGCAAGAAAATAGCACATTTTCATAAATCACAATGGCGACTGTTTGGCCAGTATCCATCCAGTGCAGGCAGAAGGAACAAAGTCGGTTAACACTGCAAAATGATGCCCGTGCCAACACAGAAGCAGTTTAGAGAAACCAGTTCGCCTATCAGAGTTGGGTAATTCAGGCCCAGAGAGTAAAAGTCCATAAAGAGCATAAAGAGTCATAATCACAGAGTACTCAACTTGGTTGGTTGAAACAAAATCCCGGTCTGGACTTCTACTCTCTGGACCTGAATTACCCAACTCTGCTAACTGTATCTTTTGACTGTGAGAGAAAACCCCGGAATATATGGAAGTAATGAGGGCAGCAGTCCTGGTACTGTTCTGATCCCAAAAGTACAAAAATGTTCCTCAGAGTCCATTTAAATTAGACTAAAAGGTACATTTACCTACAGCTACAGTATAACTGGCAGACCCTTGAGGGTACAGCCCCAGGGACAGGTAATTGTACCCTCAAAGGTACAAATTAGTATTTTTTCTGACAATGTGGGTAAGTGATTAAAAACTTAAGTATCTGGTGTTTTTTTTCAGCCCCGTATGTTCTCAGGAAGTTGGACAGCATATGAGTTGTCCCTCCCTCTGGACGCCCGGATATAAGCAGACTCCCCCCTCTGGACGTCCGGAGAAGCCCGCGAGAACAGGGCCAACTCGGAAGTGTGAAATCCAGCAAAGTAACTGACTATTTCAACACTCTTATCTGGAGATGCTGTGGAGGAAGATGCTTCAATGCCCATGGAGCACCTGAGAAGGACACCATGCGTGCACCGACATTTACATTACGTCATTGATGGTTTAAATTAAATCAAATCGTTTGTGTCCTGCCTGACTTGGGACAGCTCTGACATGGAAATGATATCGTGTTTTCATTAAAATATTTGGAAATGTTGCCTGCGTCTGCAATACTTCTTTTCAGGATTTTTGGGTGGTTGATTTCTTCAGAAATATTCTCTTCTAGTGGTAGCCTAATGGGTGGAGTATGGGGTATGGGAATGAAAAAAATATCTATTAAGTTGAATGCCTAAATGTCCCATTAATAACGCAACTTCAGCAGAAAACTGCGATAAAACGGAGCCCTCCGTGGTGTACGGTGCCTTGCCCTCGGATGTGGCCCTTAAGAGATTCTGGATCATCGCTAACCTATAGAAATGTATGTCGAAAGTGCGAGGATGGGTTTTTTAATATACTGCAATGCGTTAAAACGATTATGTCAGTCACTGAATTGCTTACTCCGTGATTATGACAATGACGGGGCCGTAAAGAGATATGTGACCGAGTAAATAAATAAATAATGGCCAAACTCCTCCCCTATTGCCCGGGCACAGGCTCCGCGCACGGAAAGCCGGGGCTCCGCCCCACCGCGCCGCCGATTTACCCTCAGCTCTCTTCCTTCCAGCAGGGGATTGGCAATAATTCACCGTTATTCATAATATTTCGCTTTAATATAATGTTTACCGGCAGTCGGGCCTGCAAAACCGAAAGAAGCAGACGCCTGAAAGCGTGTATGGTGGAGCTTGCGGCGTCTCCTCGGAATTAAATACTGTGCACCGCGATATTCCCACAGTCATAGTTACGCAGAAGCGAAGCAACAGCATGGCAGCTTGGCGTGCAAGATTGCACCGGGATAAACCGGGAGGACAAGCCGCTGCATGTGGGGAAAGCAGGACAAAAGCCGACAGCAGCAGCACGGCTTAGGGGAAGGGGCTCTGCGTCCGGGGGAAGGGAGCCGCGCGGCTGACGGCTCGGGTCTGCAGCTTCAGCATCACGCCGTCTAACGAAGCGCACATCTGCATTATTAATCTGCATTATCATCAAGGCTGCTTCTTCCGGGCAACTCTGCGTTTTCTTCTCGGCGCCTCGGGTTTCATGCGTGGGGCTGAAGGATCCCAAAGCGCAGAGGGGATCCGAGGAAGGAGGGGGAGCGGAAAGCTGGGTTTGCTGCCCAAGTGGATCCGCGCTGGGCGTTGAGAAGGGAAGGGAGACCGGGGAACATGAGTCGGACACCGTGAAGCCGTGAGTGTGATATCTTTACTTTAATCCGTTGTTGCATGTTAAATTAACACGGCACGATTAGTTATCAAGTTACCAGCAGCTCACGTGTCCGATTTCCGCGATGCAAAACCCGTAAAACTAACTCATCGAAAGGTTAAATAACTTTTGAGGTTTGCGGTAACAGACTATGGTGGGTTCCGCGGCCAGTTCGGGGCTCTGGTGCTGTCTGGGCTCGCTGTTTCATTTTGCTTTATTAAATGAACATTCCCCTATTTATTTGCTGGACCCCGAACCCTGCTTATCTGCTACATCGTATAGGCCTATAAGATTTTGTTAGACGTATCAAAGAAGAAAAAAACATCAAGTATGTTGAAATTATTTCCGAATTTTAGTGCGTGATACTTCATTGTATATCAGTGATACTCATTGTAAACAAACAACACGGGTAACCATTGATTTTAATACAATATAACTGTCAGTAAAGCTTAAATATTTTTGTTACGTACTTGTATTCCTTTGGGAAGATGACAGCGTGTGAATGTAGCTGTTGCCCTGCTGAATTATGAATTGTTATGAATGTATGGAAATTTGACGGCATTTTTAGTAGTTTTCTCTCAGGTTTGGTACTTGAACAGTCTTATCAGGTTCTTGCTTTGTTAGAAGCCGTCTAGCTCCAGCTCTAATCCTGTTGACACTTGAGCGCTCAGCCCACCCACATGCTCCTATGCCTAGTTGACTCCTTGACAGCCTGTATGTTTGTAATGTGCCATTTTTCTCACTTGTACATCGCTTTGGACAAAAAACGTCTGCTAAATATGCTGATGTTTGTATTTTATTTGCTTCATTCCGCTTTTCCCGGCTACAGGCTGCCCGCCTCGCAGCAGGCGTGCGCTGATGGATCCCGCCGTCTTGCCCGTGGAGCTGTGGCGGGTGATCCTGGGGTACCTGCCGCTGCCGGACCTGGGCCGCTGCAGCCAGGTGTGCCGGGCCTGGCGCGAGCTCATCCTCAGCCTGGACAAGACGCTGTGGCGGCAGCTGTGCCTGCGCTGCCCTGAATGCCGGCACCCCAACTGGCCTAACAGGCCGGACGTGGAGCCCCAGTCCTGGAGGGAGGCGCTGAGGCAGCACGCCCTGGCCAGCCGCACATGGACCCAGAATGGGGCCGAGGTGGACGCCTCCAACTGCCTCTACCTGTTCCGGCGCAGGAAAGACCGCCGAGTGTGGCACGTGGGGGCTGGCTGTGAGCTGGAGAGCCTGCGGGGGGCGCTGTCGGTGGCAGGGCCCTTCGACCGCGTCGTGCTTCACCCGGGCGTCTACGAGGAGCAGACGGAGCTGCTTCTGAAGCTGCCCGTGGAGATCGTGGGCAGAGGCAGGCTGGGCGAGGTGGCTCTCCTGGTCAGCATCGAGCAGCAGTGTCCCACCGCCAGGCTCTGCAATCTGGTCTTAATGCCCGCATGGTTCTCGCCCGTCATTTACAAGGTCGGTGTGCGTTGCCGGGAGGCCGTCGTACGCCTGTGTTGCACATGCAATAGTGAGAATCAGTTTTCACAACACATAGTCAGTTACACTGTGCAAGGAAATCTTATTCTGCATTTTGTTCCAGCCATTGAGGAACACATAATAAACACTAGCGAGGCTCTTAACCCCCAGTTACTATAGGGCCTGTCTGACCCTGCTTTGTACATCGCTTTGGTTAAAAACATCCACTAAACAAATAAAGATCATTGCATTTTTACATCTTCCTTAGTAATATGGTTTCTTGTGCTGGTGGTGTTGTTGCAGACATCCTCGGGCCATGTGCAGCTGGATAACTGCAATGTGGAGGGGGGCCAGCTGCAGGTACGGGGGCCCGGCACGTGCCAGGCTCGGTTCTGCTCCTTCGGCCAGGCGAGCGGCGCCCACTTTCAGAGTGTGGCGCTCAGTCTGCTGGATAGCTGTGACTTCTCCGGCAGCGACGGCGCCTCGGTCACCGTGGATGGGCCGCCTGTCTCTGACCGCAACTGGGCCTTCCGGCACCTGGCCGCTCTGGCCCGGGCCTGCACTGCTGGCGGCGAGCCGGGGTGGGGGGAGAACCAGCCTTGCTCCCAGCCAGTGGCTGCTGCCCCCTCCCTGTGCCAGAAAGAAGGGGGGTGGGACCCAGGGCGCCGGAGTGGCCGGGGGAAAGAGGAGGTGCTCGGGGAGGGCACTGTCATCGAGGACGACTGCAGCGAGAGCGAGGCGAGCGACGAGGAGGAGGTGGAGGAGCGTGATGGGGGAGACGGCGCCCTCTACAGGCCAGCTTACAGGCTTGCCCACAGCTCCCATGGGCTGTCGCACCTCCTGGGAAGGGCCCCCCGCTCTCTGTCCTCTCCTGCCCCACCGGAACTGAGCACCCTCCAGCAGGAGCTGCAGGAGGATGGGGAGGCTCGGGCACTGGTCACATCCGTGCAGGGCTGCCTGCTGCGCGGCTGCCTCTTCCGGGACGGCAAGGGCGGTGTGCTGGTGTGCAACCACGGGCAGGCCCGGCTGGAAGCTAATGTGTTCCGCACTCTGACCTACGCCGTGCGCTGCATCCAGAACGCCAAGGTGGGTGGGTGGGCGGGCAGGCGGGCAGGGGTTTTTCAGGACTTCTCGTTTTGTCAACATGGTAACCCACTGTCCCCCCCCCCCCAGATCGTCATGCTACGGAACGAGGTGCGTGGGTGCCGGGCGACTGGCGTGTTCTTCCGCCTCGCCTCCCAGGGCCTCGTCGCCGAGAACAACATCCACTCCAACGCCGAGGCCGGCGTGGACATCCGCAAGGGCGCCAACCCCATCGTACTGGTAAGACATCGGCCTCCAGGACGTCGCTAGAGATTTCGGGCCCCAAACCCAGACCAATCCAGTTATGTTCCAAATTGTTTAGGGAATTGTAGTGAGTTTCCCTCCCTTTGTGGTGCCCCTGCCCCCAGGGTGCATCGTGGGGGATGAATGGGGGCCTTATGCATGTATATTGATGCCTATGTTACTGGACTATTAAAGTTAACCCCCCTTGGGAATCTAATGTTCAGCCTTAACAGTTAAGCGTTGCTCTTTACAGGCGTGAGTCTCGTTGCCATAGCGAATTGTCCTCAGTGACAGCTTAATGTCTGAGCAGGCATGCCAAGTCGCCTTGCATCCATGTGCCTCGATCCTGTGAAGAATCATTCTCATTTGTTCGTGCACCACAGTGCAACAGAATCCACAGCGGCCTGCGTTCCGGCATCGTCGTCCTGGGAAACGGGAAGGGTTCTATCCGTGGCAACCAGATCTATGGAAACAAAGAGGCAGGGATCTATATCCTGTATAACGGGAACCCCGCGGTGAGGTGCGGGCTTGTCCGCTAGCATTTGGTTTTCCTGCTCAGGCGTAGCCGACTTGGGTTTTGCTTTTGTCGATTGTGCCATTTTGAATGGACACCGTGATTTACAAAGCGGCCCCGCTGTGTTCTTCGCGGGGGATTGACACTTTTGCTCTGCTTTTCAGTGGGAACCACATCTTCCAGGGCCAGGCGGCTGGCATTGCGGTGAACGAGAACGGCAAGGGCCTGATTGTGGGTAGGCCCCGCCTCCTCTGCACACCGCCCCCCCCCCTCCCCCCCCGACTCAGGCTGTGATTCCCTTCATGGGGAGGATGTGTCTGGGCCGTCGTGTCGGGAACATTATTTACCCTGGTTATATTTATTTACTGCTGTACTTCCACAGAATGAATGACAAAAGAATTCAGCATTTTTTTTCACTTTTTTTGCATGCTTTATTTATTTCCATCTTGGACAGACAATGTCATCCGTGAGAACCAATGGGGTGGAGCCGACATCCGGAAGGGCGGGGACCCAGTTCTTAGGAACAACTTTATTTGCTATGGCTACTCTGATGGCGTGGTGGTGGGAGAGAGGGGGCGGGGCCTCATCGAGGGGAACTACATCTACTGTGAGTGCACCTGTCTCCGGAGTTCTCAGCACGTCTGGTCCTTTATTTGCTGTTCGTTGTGCCATCTGCTGCCTTGTTTGTTTGTCCGCCTGTCTGGAGAGACGTTATGTAATTACGAGCATCTGTCTCTTGCGAACGCGCTTCCTGTTTTTAGCCTGAGACTTGCCGGTCAAAGGCTATTTTGAGTTGCTGATGGTGCCGTTCGGAGTGAGCGACGTCTCCAGCGTTCTTCTGTGAACATGTCTGCCGGCTAGCCAGGATTCACTGACCATCACGGCTTCTCCGGCACCCCCTGCAGGCAACAGGGGCTGTGGCGTGTGGGTGATGTCCTCCAGCCTACCCCAGCTCTCAGAGAACCACATCACCCACAACCGCATCTACGGCGTTGCTGTCTTCTGCCAGAAGGATAGTGAGGCAGCCGGGGACGGGTACCTCGCGGGCCAGGGGGCCGGCGGGGGGGCGGCGGCAGGCGGTGGGGGAGGAGCCAATGAGAACTTCAACGAGGAGGGAGAGATGCTGGCCTGGGAGAGCGAGCTGGACAGCGAGGACGAGCGCTACACATCCCGGCGGCCGCTGGGCGTGGCTCTGCTGGAGAACAACCTGATCAGCTGCAATGGAGGTGGGGGGGGGGCGGGGGGGGGCAGGGAGAGTCAAGGGGGCAGCAATGGGATCTGGTACCACGAGTTGAAAACTGATATTTCAGAAGCTGAAGCTCTCTGAGTGTACTCTGTGCACCCCAGCAGTGGTGTTTACCAGCACTCAAACCATACATTTGTGGTTACACTTACAGTAGGGTTCCAATTTGTACAAGCTTCTTAGGATTTGAACTCGCGACCTTTGCATAGCGAACGTAGTTGTTTGCTTGTCGAGCTACAGGAGCCGGTCTTTATTTAGGAGATGCTGAAGCGGCATGTTATGCTAACCTGCTAGCTAGCCACAATCGGACTCTATTTGTTAGCTATTTTAGTTTTAAATTTTTTTTAGTGGAGCCCCAATAAGGACGGCGTGTACCCTTGTGTATCCGCCTCCACTATCCCCACAGCGGTCGGGCTGTACGTGAAGACCAGCGAGGCCCTGAACCTCGTGGGCAATGCGGTGCACAGCAACGGGGCGGCGGGCGTGGCCGTCATGCAGAGTGCGCAGCTCTCCCGCCTGGTAGCCAACTGCATCTGCGCCAACGGGCACACCGGCGTGCAGGTGGCGGCCGGCTGCCGTGCCGAGCTCCGCGGCAATGGTGTCTATGACAACGGTGGCCACGGCATCAGCGCGCGCGGCGACGGGCTGATCGTGGAGAACGACGTGGTGGGGAACCGCGGCTGTGGGGTGCGGCTGATGGAGCCGGCCGACTTGAAGGTGAGGGGGCGTGGTCTTTGTGGGGGGTGGGGCCTACGTATTGGCCCCCCCCT
>JABJVO010000015.1:3484815-3515665 GCA_026770805.1 Boulengeromyrus knoepffleri | reverse complement strand
GTGGGCTGGGGGGGGGGGGGGGCCTAGGGCTTGGGCCCGCCCTCCGCCTCAACGGGCCCCCCCCCCCCCTCAGGTGTTGAGGAACCGCATTCAGCCTGTCCAAGGCTGCGGCATCCTGGTTCTAGAGAACGTGAAGGGACTGGTGCAAGAGAACGTGGTGTACCAGGGACGTTCCGGAAGCACCAAGCCGCTGGTGCGCCATGACCCCGGCAACAACGACTGTCTGCTCTTTAACAACACCTTGCTTTTCCACGGCAGCCGGAGGTAAGCCGTCACTGACCCGACACGTGGGCTTTTCAGCTGCTTAATCGGTGTAAATTTGCATATTTGATTCTGATTTGATTCTGATATTTCATTCATGTTCATGTTAGATTCAGCTTGTCCTTGCACAAAGTACACAGATAATGAAATGCAGTTCTGGAATCTGATCCAAGAATGTACAACAGTGCAAATGTGCTAGAAACCACTTCACAATATATACATTTCTGTAAATTAATCATTGCATCTGTACAGTGGTGCACATGGTATACACAGTGTGGTATAAATAATGTTTAAAAACAGCACCTAAGATTGTGGTAAATAGTGTTCACAACATAATTCTTACTCCCAAACTATAGTGCCAATACGTCCAACAGCGATAAATGATACTGCTGGTGTACATTCAGGACGGACACACACACACACACACACACACACACACACACACACACAGTAGACAGTCCAGTTTGTTTACCTCTAGTAAAAATATGGCACAGAGTGTGATGTCAACACGGTCCTTCTGCCCCTGGCTCCTGTCCCACGTCGGCACCAGCGAGGGCCAAGAGGAGCCCGCCTGGGCCCTGGAGGACCCCCCACCACGTCCTCACTTCGAGGGCCAGGGCACCGCCCCTACAGCCCCCCCCAGCAAGCGTCCTATCGCCATGGCGACCCGGATCAGCGCCAGGGTGGAGAGCGGTTGCCACAACAACGGCAGCATTCTGTGCTCTATCCTCTGATTTTCCAACATCACTACCAACATTCTCAGGTAGCGGGAACCTTGTGGGCCCTTCTCTTCGAGTCAGGGGCGATCTGCTGGATCCATGGTGCCATAGTCTGGCTACGTTTGCCCTGGGGGGGTTCTGCTATGATGTGTTCACTGCCACTTTGGACATGTTGGGTCACCTCTGACTGTGGGGCTTCTGGTCCTGACCCCAAAAGTGCCTTTAAATTGCCTCTCAAATCCATCTTACTCTCCCTCTTCCCACAATGCACTGCGCTCAGTTTGCTTGGCTGACATGACTGCATTTGACAGCAAACAGAGAAGCATTCCTACGTCTCACCTGGCAGTAAACCACTGAACACTAAAGCGCTGTGAGAGAGAGCCAGTTGCAGACTGGCAGCACACGCACAGTTTATTTTTACATTTTAACTCCTGGTCATGAAGTACAGTTTGCATTTAGTGTCGCCTTGTAGTACTGAAGCCGTAACAGAGCCTGTCAGCACTGCCGCATGACTTTGTCAGCCATGATGTCGTCCAGTGCCAGATTAGGATTTTCACTCTAAATAGTGGCCTTTCTGTAATCTACCTGCTACCTTTCTGACGTCACTTAAACATTCTCACTTTCTCGTTCTTTGATCATTCACAGGCGATGTGTCAGAAGTCAGGATTAAGGGGACAAACCGCATTTTGCTCCGGTTTCTGGGAATTCTGAAAGTACAGATATTTAATTCCTGTCCTTTGATAAATCATTTTAGACTTCGGGATATAATGTATAAACGATTTTTGTGTTTCTGCACCCCCAATGCGTGCGAGGGTTTCCTCACATAGTCCAAAGACATGTAGTTAGGCTAATCAGTGTCTTTAAACTATCCTGTGTTTATGTTCCCTGTGATGGACTGACATCTTGTTTGTACTATCGGGGTTGTTAAATTCCAAATTTAACCACAAACCAGAGCAAAATGCAGGAGATAAATCCGGAAGCAAATCTGAGGGAGCTCTCATAACAGAATGACTATCTTTGCTTGCATTTCCTGTTTCCAGTTTCCAATTGCCAGTTAACTGAAATATTTGTGACCACTGCAGACTCACCTGGATACATGTTTTAGGATTTGTAAGTGCAGAACACTTTCACTTGTGCAATATTAATGTTAGAGATGTACCTCTATACATCGCAACTAATTGCATTAAATGAGAAGTTTAAACTTTTCGTGTGATTTTTAAAACAAACAAAAAAAAAATTCAGTGTAATGATTTGTGTAACAGTTCATGTTTGAATAAGAAGCCATATAAGAATTAGTTCCTATTAGCTAAATAAGATACTTGATATTTACCTTGTTTTTGAAGGGAGTGAAATTCTTATATGAAGTCAGTTAAGATGTTTTCCGTCTGGGATCATTCAGTTCATGCTGTGGCAAAGTGAGCTTTTGTACTTTTTATAACTCTGGTAAGTGTTCCTATGTAGAAGGTGTTAAACAATCAACTTACGGCTAACTGTTTTAAAATGGTACGCGAGTCATCAGTATGCAAGACGCAACAGGAACAAAGCTTAGGGGTGGGTTTTAATGGCAGGTATTTTCGACGTTTCCTAAACTTTGCCCATACGGTGTTAGTTTGCATTACGCAGAAAGATGGCGTGCGCACACAACCCCTTTCCCGATAAATATTTATTTGCCAGTTTTAAGACCCGAGTTTAATCCTGCTAATTCTAAACTCTAGGGTGATATGAGATGTTTAAATAATTAGTAATAATACTGCACTAAATACATTTATAAATATTAAAAGGCTCCCCCGCCTTCGCAGTTCATGCGTCTCTGCTGTTGAGTCATGCGATCTTCAGCAAGGTACTTGTTAAATCACCTCTCACGCTTTTGCACTCGTATTGCGCAACTGCGTGTTTTCTGCATTGACACTCATTTATTCTCAACTTTTACTGCAAAGCCTGCAGTGCCTTTATAAGCAGGTATTTCTGTAAAATGGCAACAGTATTGGGTAATGCACCGAACAGTGTTTTGAGAAGATATGCGAAAGATAAATGGAGACTTAAAAGATGGATGCTAAACACTTCAAAAGTATGTCTTCAGAAATCACCACAGAACTGAATTTGCAGCTCTTTGACCCAATCTAAAAATAATTATAATTTGCGGTAGGATCCCCCACAACCCTGAATAGGACAAGTGGTTATAGAAAATGAATGGATGGATGGATTGATTGATTGTTGGGTAGGAATGTGGGTCGATAATCACTTGTATCCAAGGCCAACGCAAAAAGACACAATTTGGTGTAAGGATTACACCACCTGGACTATTGAGCAATGAAAAAAAGTAGCATAGCAATAGTTCACATTAAACAAGCACATGACCACTGGTAAGACGTGGAGTCAGGAAGAGGAGGTCACCTTTAATTAGCATGACACATGATCACATGTAGGAGTGGTAAAGATAAGGCACAAGAAAGTGTATTTGGCTCAGCGAGGTTCACAGAGCTCAGCACCAGTTACAGCATAATCGCGTTGGGGACGGTTCTGCGTAATACTGCAAGTCAGAAATACTAACAGCAGGACCATCGATGTTTTCTCTGCCACCGAAAGCCAATGGTTTACTGGGACTCCGGAGTGCGTAGACGGACATACTAAAAATCCAAGGTCATACTAAACATCAAACACACACAAAAACAGGACTTTTACAGTGCACACAAAGAGGAGTGAAATGGTTGTTTCGGAGTGTTAATTTAGTACAACGTTCTTATGCTGAAAGCAGTGTCTATCATTTTGATTGTTTCTAATTTAGATTTTCAATTCTCATTTGGAATCCAGTTTAGTTTTAGTTAGTTTTTAGTGTGGTTTTATTGGAAATATATTAAAAGATAGAAACTATTTTTTATATCTTAGTTTTAGTAATTGTATTTCAATATCTGACATTTTATGCGTCTTTAGAGAATCCTAGATGAATATACACAGTACAAACATAGGACATCGTGTACTAATGTCCTCAAAATGGGCACAACATTCTAGGTATTAGGAATTTTCATTAAAGATAAACAAATCACTACTTTTGCTGAAAAGTATCAGGTGTTTTGGAAGCAGTATTTATAGATATCATTTGATTTAAAATGTTTTTTGTTGTATCTTCCCTCATTTTACAAAAATGTTTTCTTGTAGTTTTGTCTACTTTAATGATAACCCTGGCTGAAAGATATGCAAACTAGTGTTTTAACACTCGAGTTAATCTCAGTTTTAATTTTAGTGCCTATTCTCATATCTCTCCAAGAAAAATTATTCAAGTTCCGTAGATCACAGATCTATGAGATGTCCGTGCAGCAACATGGAGGCATAGTGCATTGTGTTGTTGACAAAACCTCCTTAACCTTCAAACAGAAGCTTGCTGTGAACCTAAAGGATGAGCTCCTTTGGCATGGCTGTCCCAGACAGCCCAGCGAGCAGATTGTTGGCAGCCAGCTCAGACATGATGCCCCTTGTGGAGTAGGTGGCGCTGCCAATATGAGGAAGGATCACTGCAAAACAATCCGGAAACTGTTAGCACTGTTAGCTGCAGGCTAATGGAGATTAGCTACTTTCCGGTGGAGAAACACACCAACAGGGATAAGTGGGTGACGCTGGTGTATGCTAGGAAAACTTACCGCAGTTCTTCAGTGTCAGCAGGGGGTGATTGGTGGGCAGGGGCTCGGGGGTGGTGACGTCCAGACCAGCTGCCGCGATCTGCCCGCTGGACAGGGCATCGTAGAGGTCCTCCTGGTTCACCACCGCACCTCTGCAAAGTCACGGATGTTAGATACTCTGCCAGTTCATCCCTCAAGGGAAACCTAAAGGACTTCAGGATCAATGAGCTTTAATGGAGTAGGATTAACAGCAGATTGTGGTGCCACCTGCTGGTGTTAATGAAGACTGCGGTCTTCTTCATCTTGCTAAAAAACGCCTTGTTACACAGTCCCCGGGTCTCAGGGGTCAGGGAGCAGGACACGGTGATGAAGTCACTCTCTGACAGCAGTTGGTCCAGTGTCACTGTCCAGCACATGCAAGCCAACAGAAGAAGGACTCAGTAAGTACCCAAATCATTGGAGAGGACATCTATATCCACCCTCGGTGACCTCAGACCACAGCACATCCACACCCTCCTCACCAAACTCCCCCTCCACCTCCGCAGCCTGCGGTTTGGCCGTCCGTCCTGAATACAGCAGCTTTTCAACCCCAAAGGGCTTCAGCCGGCGGGCGATGGCCATTCCTGAGAGAGTTCATAGTATATGTCAACAACCAAGCATCAAAGCCTTGGATGGAGTACCCTGAACCATCCAGCAGGGGGCAGCATACACAACCTCCCAGCAGCTTCTCACAGACGACCCCCTCCTGCCACACACACACACACACACACACACACACACACGCAGGCCGGGTTTTACCGATACGGCCAAGCCCGATGACACCGACGGTGCTGCCGGACAGACCATAGCCACACAGCCACAGCGATTTCCAACTTCTCCACCCGCCACTGCAAGAAGGGCATCCATTATACTACTGAAACGCTCATAGAGAAGCGAAACATTTTCACTTATTATAGAGGACAACCACCCAGACCACCTGTGACCCCGACCAGGACAAACAGTTACAAGATGGTGGGGATGGTTTCCCGTATAACAACTTCTGAAGGCAAAGAGACTTAGGGTGTGTCCGAAATTGCATACTTGTTTGCTATGTAGCAGGTGAAATACAGTATGTGAAGTGAGCACTATGTCCGAATCCTCAGTATGGATGCGACAATAGGCCACCAGTATGCGGATGACATACTACATTCTGTGACATTCCGAAGTGTGCAACTGATGGATACTATGCTATCCCTCAAAACCACTGGAGCAGTGGAGAACGTCACATGCTCAGAAATTTCTGTCAAATCAGCAGCGGAAGTGCCGTCTCCGTTCAAATTTAAGTATAAAACAATACCCAGTCACATTAGCGGACTTGAATATGCATTTTTTTCATTGACGGTTTTTAACTTTCTCTGAGGTAAAGCTGCGTCATTGGAAAACATCTGTTTCTGGTAATATGCAAGGTGGTAACTGCAGTGTGTCAGAGTACATGCATACTGTACGCACTGCATGCATACTGTACGCACTGCATTAACGGTCAAGCAGTAGGCTTCTGACTAAGTTCAGTACCTACTGCGTAAGCATGCGATTTCGGACGCACGCCTAGCCCACGCTCGCAGGGGTAAAGGAGCCCAGGTTAAAACACTGACTTTTTGACCTCTTCCACTCCCTCGGGGATGCGGCGCGCAGTAGCCAACAGCAGAGCCACGGTCAGCTCCGCCGTGGCATCCGTCAGGACGTCTGGGGTGTAGCCCACGCGGATCCCTCTGTCAGGAGGGAGAGGGGGAGACCGGCACAGACCACCATAAGCGGTGCCTTGGGAAACTCGATAGCACAATCATTTGCTGTGGCTGAATACGGGGAAAATAATGTCCTTGTGCAGGCAAAGCAAATAATAATAATAATACCTTTATTTGTATAGCACATTTCATGCATCTGAATGCAGCTCAAAGTGCTTTACAAAGACTGCAAATAGCAACAAATAAAAACAAACAAAAAAGAATCCCTACCGTTTCTTGATTTCATCTATGGCTAGATGGTCAAACCCTACTGATAATGTGCTGATCACCTTCAAGTTTGGCCCTAAAAACAAGAACCACATAAAGCATCATTTCCCATGGATTTTTTTAGCGCGATTAACACCCTCCGTGGTGATATTAGGCTTTGGGGGCCGCGTCGGTACCTGCCGCGTCCAGCACTTCGGCGTCGATGCGCTCCGATAAGAGGCAGAGCAGCCCGTGCGCCCCGGACACTCTCTGCAGCAGCTCGGAGCGCGGAATGGGCTCGTCGGAGTCCCAGAGCGACACCTTACACCTGCACACAGGGCAGTAAGCAACGTGCCAGGGGAGAATAATACAGGTACCCACCATTATTATCGTCACAAAAGCGAGCAGACGGCAAATAACCCCGTAATTTAAAACAATGAGCACAGACCTCAATCAGTCTATTCATCTGTTATTTATCGACATAATCGGTTGCTGTGAGAAGTACCATTTATCCGTGAGATAAATTGTAATAAATTTTCATTTTATTTCTGATGCTACAGATTACCGGTCTACCTCAATGAATGGCCTTTATTAACTGCTGTGTGGCACGTTGCCATTGCAAGCTTCTACATCTGTATAATACCCACATTCAATGCTACCGAAGAGGCACGGGTGGAAAAAGTTTATACTTCATTGCAGTGCGTCCTCACTCCTCTGACACCTTTGCACTCAATGCCACGGAAATAGGCATAAAGAACGGAAGTTACGAAGCACAGTCATGGCTCTCGGGAATAATAACGGCGGCTAAAAATCCGTGCAATACGTCCATAAACAAATATTTGCTGTTACTAGTCTCACATAGCGATCTTAAGGATTGAAATTGGGTTAGAAACCTGCTTACGTCCCACACTGGCTGAGGATCCTCATTCCTTCGCCCGGTATCCGCCGCGTCACGAAGACGTTCATCAGCTTCTGCGCCCCCTGCATCGTGGCCTCTCCGCCTGCCTGAAGGTTTATCCGAGAAAACCGAGCGAGGGTAGAAGGCCGGCTTGTTTCACTGTTCTTCCCAGATAACAGAGGAGGGGCCAGCCTACAGCTGCGCAAAAGCCCGTCGCCTTCACCCGGACATTAGACCACAGCGCCACCGCGTGGTTGTAAAAAGTAACAGCATTGGTAGGCCGCTGTCTTTTTCCGGTTTGCTGCACGTGAATGACTTAATGAGCGCTATTACAATTTAGAGGTGTTTTGAGGCATGTGGACTGAACCGGACTAAATAGGCCTACTTTGTCCAAGAGCTGAATGAGAACATGCATGTTTTGCTCTCCATTTAAATTTCAAGTAATCTGCCCCTCTTTCATTGTCACGTAACGAGACATACCACATAGAGAAGCAGAATTTAATATAGGCCAACTGTTGGCAAACTACTGGCAGATCATTTCCTTCATACAGACTATATGCTCTGTCATGTTACGGTCAGTTAAATCAATTTTACCTTCGAGAAAATCGTACAAAATGGTACACATTGGCAAATACCATTTTAAATCAAATGTATTTGAATGTGCATTGAAAAAAACTAAGTGTAAAGCAGTTTTATATTCCGCGCATTGTGCCAAATTAATTTGCTGATTTTAAAGACATTTTTAACATACTGCTTTTACTCTGTTGCCACTTGTAGCAGAGTCACTCCGACTTGTTTGTACTTGAACGTCAAGACTATGTCAAACTTAACTGAGCTGCAAAACTTGACTTTCCGTTTCCACGGTGTGGATTATAAACCATTGTTGCAAAGTTTCATTCATCACAAGATTGCTCATACTTGTGTCGACAAGATAAAAGAGAAGTGCTTCAAAGCTTATTTTACGTGGAAGTAAAATAAATGAATGTTTATGTATATTGTAGTATAGGCTTAAATACAAACAAAACAATGCATTTCTAAAATACTTTGAGTACAGGACAGACAAGCTATGTTTTTAAGGAAACTCACGGCAGTTCTTCAGTGTCAGCAGGGGGTGATTGGTGGACAGGGCTATCGGGGGTGGTGACGTCCAGACCAGCTGCCGCGATCTGCCCGCTGGACTGGGCTTCATAGAGGTCCTCCTGGTTCACCACCGCACCTCTGAAAAGTCATAGATGTTAGATACTCTGCCAGTTCATCCCCCAAGGGAAACCTAAAGGACTTCAGGATCAATGAGCTTCAATGGAGTAGCTTATGGTGCCACCTGCTGGTGTTAATGAAGACTGCGGTCTTCTTCATCTTGCTAAAAAACGCCTTGTTACACAGTCCCCGGGTCTCAGGGGTCAGGGAGCAGAACACGATGATGAAGTCACTCTCTGACAGCAGTTGGTCCAGTGTCACTGTCCAGCACATGCAAGCCAATGGAAACACTGGAGTTTGACACAGATGTATGTCTGTGTAAATAAATTTGTAAAGAAGGTTGGGTGGGCGGTGGTTGTGCAAGGATCTATGTTTTAGGGTCAGGATAGGTCATAAATCAGACCGGGACAAAGACACAGACATTTGCAGGCACGCAGGTGTGAAAGCAAAACTTTTGTGGCTCAATTCTATGAAAATAATTTCCTCCTTTGTGCAGAGGAAACAAACGTTATCACTATAACCTCTATTCCGCATGACTGAGACCAGGAAGTCGGTCACAGTCTGCTCCTCACTGGAATATTCCCCTTGCCACTATGATCTCTATTACGCGTGACTGAGACCAGGAAGTCGCTCACAGTCTGCTCCTCACTGGAATATTCCTCTTGCCACACAATCTTCATGAAAACCATAATTCCTTCCGGTCTTTTTAATAAATCTACAGCTTGCTGAGCACTAAACTTACAATAATACATACATTTCCCAATCAGTAAACGGTATTCTTAGTGGGCTTCCTACAGCACCGCATGTGGGCTCCTTCGTCCGTCACGTCAGTTAATTCCAGAAATACCTCATAATAGACAAGGCATGTCTTCTGTCTTTAGATACAAAACCTCGTATCCACATCTGTTTTGACCCCTTATTTAAACAGATGTTAATGTATATAATTTACATGTCGCTAAAACACAAAATCCACTTCAGCCCTTTTTAACCTGATTGGTGTCTGTATCTGCAGCAAAATTGATGGGAGATAAAGATTCATTAGCTACACTTGGGGGCGTCATTTATCAGTAAACATCTTAGATGACTTCAAGTAAGAATTTTCCTGAGTTTGAACAGAATATTTCAGGTGGTATGAGAAATACAAGCCTATCTATGTTAAATATATTATGCCGTTGATATTGTAGAATATGGTTCATCATGTGATCATGAGCAGGATAAAGAGGTAAGAGGTGGATGGATGTCCCATCTTCTATGACGTCACAGTGAGCTAGGAGCCACCCCCCTGGCAGGGGACCCCGTGGACACTAAGGTGGCCTGTCATGGGGACATCATCATCTCACTTAATGGGATGTGTTTGGGCTGTGGGGGGAAACCAGTACGAACATGGGAGACGAAGGAGACCGCACCCACACCCAGAAGCGGGGGCCTGTATCACCGAGCAGGATTTCTTATAGCCAGATAACATGTCGGATTTAAGGTTCCCCAGTTGAAATGGACTTTATCTTCGTTCATTTACATGTAGCACAGACTGCCTTAAATCCGATAAGTTGCAGTACTATCCACTGAGCCCCCTGGGGCCCGTATCACAGAGCAGGATTTCTTGCTTAGCCACATAGCTTGTTGGATTTAAGGTAGTCTGGGCTAAATGTAAGTGAACAAATAAAGTACATTTAAAATGTGGTACCTTAAATTCGACAAGCTATCCAGCTATAAGAAAACCGGCTTCGTGATACAGGCCCCTGCAGTTTAGATGCTTTGTCTTGTTCACTTCTATGTACTTATTTTCTTAAATCTTTCCGATAACACTAAGACTGCATCGTCCATAAGGACCTGCAGACTTCATTTCAGTGTTAAAGACCTGCTTTGGAGCATCACACAAATGATATCATTTATTGACAACAGGCAAATCAAAGCCATCATACAGCGGGTTTAAACAAACCAGAACATTACAGGCAGCCCCCAAGTTAAGAACGTCCGACCTACTTACAGGGTGGCATAAAGCCAATTACAGTAAAAATTCAGGTTTTATACAACGCTACATGATAATGAATGCAGGCGCTACTTTGTGACGCTCGTGATGACATTGTGCGGCTTCAGCGTTTCATTAAACTGGGGTATTATAGTTCATTTTATTATTATTATTAGTATTATTATGTTTCAATACAAATTTGATACAATATACATACAAATTTGACTTAAATACAGACTCATTGAGCAGATCTCATTCATAACCTGGGGGCTGCCTGTATTATTAAAATAATTAAAGAATCAGCCCAGCTGGCCCTGTTTGTCCCAAACCAGTTGATGTTGATTGTTCCAAGCAGGGTCAGCTGACTTGTCTTAACAAAGGTATCTGCAGACCAATGAAAAGAGGCTGTGCAATAAAACACAGCATTGAATTCCCCATTCATCACTCAGCTCTCTGGATTGCTGTTCATTATCTTCAGAATAAGTCAAACAGTCTATCAGCTTGGTGTAGCCGTGCTTCAGAGCGAGGTCCACAGATGAAATCAACAAACCGTAGCTTAATTTCTTTGTAAGCAGACTGTACTCATAGAGTCTAAAACATATAGCATATGACTCTCCTACATTTACTGAAGAGCCTAAGCTTTTGGCATAAGAATGGAGTGTATGGAGTGCTGAGAGATTATCCACTATATCCTCTAACTTTATTCTTCACAAAGAGGTTCTTATTCATACCATAATAGTGAGTGTTTGTAAGTCAGGCTACATGAAACTGTATTTACAGGGGAGGGACGGAGGCTGGAAGGGGTGAGGACAGGAGTGGGAACTGGAGCAAGGAGAGGGACTGGGGCAGGGGGGTCAGTCATTTACATCCTTTCCCATCCATCACCTCCTCTTCTGTAACATCCTTTGCTAATCATCATAAACCAGGGAGACTGTATAAGAAATGGAGAACAAAGACATGAAACCATGGCGATTTCACAGCCCTGCACTTACACACATAAGCCTCAGATGTCATGTTATTCCTATACAGTATGTCTAATATGTGACATATTGACTCTAAATTACCCATATTGTCTGATTGTGTGTGTGTGTCTGTTTGTATGGAATGTCCTGCCTTAGACCCTACGCCGCCTGGGATGGATGGACAGATGGATTCCTGGGGTATTATGTTTGTTAATGAAATAATCCTTCTCTTCTCATGCCCCCCTCCCTTCAGCTTTCTACATAACGTCTGGGATGATATAATCAGCTTCATCCTCTGGTGTGTGTATCAGGACAGGAGATCGTCCGGGCGATGAAGGGTGGGCGGCCAGCAGGGTCGGACTCTGGACCGCGGGCGTGACTCTGGCCTTCGATGCCGTCGCTGCTGAGGGACGCTTCGGGAAAATAATCCTCTCAGATGGCCGAACTAGAGGAAACAGGTCTCATTTTCAGCTGTGTGTCATAAATCCAATCAGGGTAAATAATAGCAATTTAGTGGTGAGCCAAAACAGAAAGAAACACACATGACGTTCCTACCGATTAGACTGTCGTAATTCTGGGGCTGAACGAAAGGTTTCAGGCGGTGTGAGGTTTCCGTTAAGAAATACTGCACGACGTCATAGAGGTTGGAAACTGTAACCTAGCAACATGGGAGACAGAACAGCGGCTGTGAGTCGCAGGCAGGTCGGGCGTACAGGAGCAGTGAGCGGGGTCGAGGAGGCGGGGCTCCGCACTCACCGGGCTGTTCAGCTCGATCACGAAGCTCCTGTCCTGGGAGCGCACCCTGTAGTGTTTTATCACCGAGTTCCTGAAATTTGGAGGGGCAGATGGTCACAAGGTGTTTTCGTGAGTATGGCAAAAAACGAAACACAACACGGGAGCTGGAACATAAAAGGTGAAACGTGTTACGAGGAACATTAACAATTCTGGCATCCGCCATTCAAGTGACCAGTACGACTGTAGAATATCGGCATAAAATTCAAAACAATACATAATGACACTATTCGTTTTATAATTTACGTTAAACTAAGTAAAAATAACTAAAGTAAAAATCATTCCACAAAACAAACATCAGTTCCCATGCATGCCTTTGGTGGTCTTCAGTAATTAACCTCGCAATTTCTTGTGTTTTATCTAATATCTGACTTCATCCAGCAGTGACATTACACTGTGCTAAAATAACAGTACTATAATCGTTGGGGTGTGTGTGTGTGTGTAAAAGGATTAGGGTAAGACGTTCTACAATTTAGTGTTTTCCACTATCCGGAAAATTCCGCTATCCGGCAGTCCTCGGTCCCGACGGTATGACGTGGAGCAGAACCAGCCCTCAGCTGCCGTGATTTCTGGGTTCTGCTTTTCTCTATTTCTTCCCCTCACTGTTATTTATTGTTTTTGGTTTATATTTCACCCCCCGTTGCTACACCAGCTTTTGCTCTCGTCTTCCGGTTAAATACCCACTCCTTCCTGCCATCCCAATGCATGTGCCCAAGGCAAAACATAACTTAGCATGACCAGGGACGGGCCTATTGTTTCTGGGGCCCACTTAAAAAGTCACTTTGCCCCCCCAATAAGATCTTTTCAAGAGTAAAGTCAGAAGATTGTAGCTGGCCGGTTTGTAGAACACAATCTCCTAATTAAGTAACTAATATTAAGTAGTGAATGTTTGTGGCCAGCAGGGGGCTCCACACAAATGTTTCGTTTGAATGGTGGTAAATGCCATCACTGAGTGTGGCACGTGATTGAGGACCAGGGCGAAAGTGGCCATCGGCACTAGCGTGTCTGTACGGTTTGTGTGTGGGTGGCTATGTGTGTGTCCATTTTAAGCCGTGTGGTATGACACAAGCGCCCAGACCTGTCGAACAGCTGCCTTATGGTGACGGCGTAATTGTTGCCGTCTGTCGCCGGACGCAAGATGACGCTGCCATACTCCGGGTGGTCCTCCAGCATCATCTCTGCCTCCTCCCGGGAGACGGTAAAAAAGCAGCTGGGGGGTGGAGAGGAGGCACAGACAGAGACACGTCAAACGGTAGAGGGGGGACTCCGAACCGGTCGGGAGCTGGCGGGCTGCGGGCAGAGCGCTCTCACGGAGGCATTTGGATGACGACGTCCTCGTAAGCCTCATCGGGAATCGTTTGTGGGAAGGACAGCGGGTCCCTGTATTCTGAGGCGTGGGACGCGTTGATCCTCTGTATCTCCTGCTCCAGAACGTCTTGTATCCTCACCATCTGACCGGGAAGCAGCTGCAGGTCCTGGGGAATCTCGAGCTGGAACGACGCGGGTCCCTTCCTGGAATATTTAACACACTTACGTTTTCTAAGGAAAGCAAATCACTAACGCCATGGTTACTGCACGTGTTTAGTAAAACACAACCAGTATAACGTGCAGCTGGTGGCTCGGGCAGTGTTTTGAGGACCATGGTAATAATTAACGCAGCAATAGTGCGACTGAAATCAACATCAACAGCAAAAGCACATAAGGAAACGTTATAAATAAGAATTCTTTAAAACAAAATCTACCCGATGTAGGCCTATCTTACTCAGATGATGGAGGAAAGAAGATTAAGGTCAAGCATGAAAAATTTATAGTAATCTGTACTAAACATACGCTTTAAGGAAAAATACTAACATAGGCCACAGTCGTAATAAAGCCCCTCCACTCTTCGCCAGCCTCCTGACTGTCAATCTGTGAACAAAACAATGTAACCGAATCTTAAGAGCGATAACGGTTTTTTCAATGATTAAGCCCCTCGGTGGCCGATGGCTTTTGTATCTGACCTTCAGATGGATTTCCTCATTTTGTAGGCTCAGAATGTAGACCAGCGAGCTGCTTCGCATTCCCGCTTTATCGAGAGTAATTCCATTCAAGTTCTGGAGATGCACCTTCTCGGAGTACTGCGGGAATGGAACAAGTTATCGCATTAAATCTGAACTATGGAAAAGACATTTGTGACGTGGACGTGTAGCGATCGTATAACAAGTGGATGAATGTATGTTAATTACAAACTACAGATTAAAAATACGATGACCGACGGCCATCTCTTATTACCGAGTCGTGCTTCGGGTCTGCGTAGAGGAAGATCGTGCATCCCCGTAACTCGGCGAAGAAATTTTTAAAATCCTGGAAAAGGTGGGAACAAGGACTGCAGGGGCGACCCTTACTACACATCACATGTAAAACTATAAGATTGTTATTATTATTTATTATCATTATTATAAAAAAACACATTGAAAATAATTACAAACAATTTACACTGAGCATGAATTAAAGAGACGCGGTCAATATCACAGCTTTTAACCCAAGACGGTTAAAGCATCTTAAATATTGTAGCGGCTGGAGGACTAGGGCTATTCAATGTTTGTTATAGGGCAGTCCTCCTACCCCTTTCAGCCTCTCTGGGAGTTTCAGAGATAGCGGGGATAGTGGTACCTGCGGAGTGGGCAAAAGTGGCAGGCTCCGCACAATGCTATATATACTGGGGCACATTAATTGTGTCTCTCTCTTAATTGCATTGTGTTCATCTTTGAGTTTTGGCGTGGGCTCCGGCCGTACAAGGTCCGTTAAAGTGCTCACTCTTTTCTGATACGACTCTTACGTGGTCATTACAATTGCAGTCAGAAGTGGGATAGAGAGACACAATTAATGTTCCCTAGTGTATATAGGGTCGTCTGGAGAGCCTGCCACTTCTCCTTTTGCCCACTCCGCAGGTACCACTATCCCCCCTATCTCTGAAATTCCCAGAGAGGCTGAAAAGGGTGGGAGGACAGCCCTGTAACAAACACTGAATAGCCCTAGTCCTCCAGCCGCTATGATATTTTATCCGCCAGTCTGTTGATGCATTCGCTTCAGTTACCTGTACTCCTTCACGTTTCATCTGTAGATCACCATAGTAGTACAACGGCAACGCTGTGATTTGCTCTCTCCTTTTGATGACCACCCTGGGAGCCACAGAAGATACGGACATGATGGTAACCCGTACTGCGTGACTGCGATTTCTAACCACCTTGGTCGGTAATACTGCGCGTCTGAAGCGAATCACGTTCACCTGGTACTCACAGTAAACAGGAATGCGGAAAGAGTTTGGGGCAGGAGAATCCCAGACAGCTCCGATTACTCCAAGTGTACCTTGAACTTCATGGTGTTAATCAAAATTATTCCCTGTAACCGATGATGAAAAGATTTTCAAGTCAAGTTTCAAAATAGTCTCCAAGGACATGGGCTTATGACTGACGTGCGCTACAGTCTCTTAATTGTGTTATGCCAACGCCAACATATCAAAATGTTACTGAATCGTGTTGCTTGTGCTTATGCTGATGACACTGCATCTAGTAAATTGTAATTTTCTTGAACCAGTAATGGGATTGATCGGTGGGTGTCACACCTACAGGATTGTGGTTTAAATCCCCCCCACTCACACACACAACCCCAAAACAGGCAGTTTCGATAAATTCGTGTTTCTAAGCAGCCTGCGCGCGTACCCTGAATGCAGTACCTCTGTTCCGTTAGATATTCACCTGTATAAATCATTAAAATATAAACTCTATAAGTTGCTTCGGCAATGTTATTCTGGGTGTTAAAAATTAACGTCAGCACACGAATTTGGACTGAGGTAGGAATCCGGACTGGGAAAGGGCATGCAAACTGCCCAAACAGTCTCCATCCCGAACTGGGACTATATGATGACTTTCATCGTTCCATGTGCATGTAAAAACTCTGTCGTTTCATTAAGTGAATCTTTCCCCCGTCTATCTTTCGTTGCCCCCATGATAGATAGATATATATTTGTTCTCTCACGCTTATAAACCCATCCCTCGTGGGCAGCAGGCAGCGGGGCGGGGCTTACATTCACCAGGACCAATGGCAGGCTTTGTTTTGGACGCGGCCCCGCCCAGCAGCCACACCCTCGCCGCTCCCCTGCCAGTGTCTATCCAGGCTTTAGCCGCGGTCCGCCGGGGCGCCGCTCCTTGCGAGGCCGGTGGGTGGGTGGACGCTTAGCGACTGTCGCCCAGGCTTCAAGATGGCGGAAGCGCTGACGATACAGGAGGAGCTGGTAAGTTGACCAGCTTGCTTCGCCTGTCCGCTCCGCTGCCCCCCCCCGACGCTTCGCCTTGCTCATCGCCTTGTCTGACTCGCTTCCTCCTACCGCCGACCGTCCAGGGTTGCGCTCTTCGATCAGTCACGGCACTTTCATTTTTATTTTATTTTTCCCCCAGCTGTTACTATAGAGCTGGCTGGACATCATCTCGAATGAACGGGGATGGAGCCCGGGGCCTTTGCACAGTCAGTCTTGGTCCGCTGGTTACTATCAGCCTATCCGCCTATGATGTTTTGGCTGGTTCCCTGTTCAGCACGCCCGACTAATGCGTAATATTAGCCTATATTGAGACCTTAAGCAATGTTGCACAGCGTGATCGCAGTGAGATGGCCGGGAGCGCGCACCCAGGGACAGTAACCCAGGATGAGCGTGTGCATGACAGCATTTAAGCAAGACCTTCACCGCAATGCCGTCGCCAGCCCCGGTCAGGGTAGATGTCCTTTAAGCCGGCTGTCTGAGCTTCCCATCGCCATCCGCCGGTGGCCGATCGGCTCGCAGGCCTCCTTTGGGCAGTATAACACCGTGATTTCTTCAGTTTTCCCACTGATCATTGTACATAAGCATTATCTATAATATAGAGCTTATAATGGGTATGTTAGCCTGATTCACTTGGTATACATGAAGTTTCGCTAGAGGCACTTAAGACAGCTCCTTCCCCGGTTATCATTAAACGTATTACTTGTGCATGTTGTACATACAGTGTTGTCAAGCGTGCAGGAGTTATGCATTATTGAGCGCATTAGTGCATCCCGCAATGCATGTGTGAACCGCTTGTCATTATATGCACGTAAGTGTAAATGCACGGTCGCTTTACGCTCTTATTACGCTTCAGATTGTGCTCGTGGGCTGTTTCTCATGCTATATGGCTGTGTTTAAATTGCAGACCGCCGTGTATAATAATAGCAGCGGCTGGTCTCGGAAATCACTGACCATGACGCTTATGTGGCGGGGGCATTTAAATAGTGCAAGGGATGGCTGGGCATGTGGGACAACGGCCGGCCGGCGGGGGGCCGGGGCGGGGGCCGCATGACTTTCCCAGAACGACACATCCCCTCCTAGCGAACATGTGTGGCTTCAGTTTTAAACCCCAACACGCCGCCTTGTCTGGATTCTTATAATGTGAGGACACTGATTAACGTCCTATTCTCAGAGTTCGTTAAAGAATACTGATTTCATGTCTAATTCTTCCTGCATGACATTATACAATGCATATTTTAATATATCATAAAAGTGTAGTTTACTACTGAGGGCAGTTAAAAGACCCAAAGTCTACTTGATGACTGGAATATTATGACAAATTGAAATTTACTACACGGCGCCTGTATTTCAAAGCTTGTGAAAGCGCCGCTATTTCCGAAGCCGTCAAAACGTAGGCTGCGTGACGCTAAATCCACTATTGAGGATCTCATGAATTCCTACGTATTTACGTTTTTATGCAAAGCTTTAGTCCGTTTGACTTACGCCAGTTTATTTTGGATGTTTTATTCATCTGCAGAAAATTGACGGCCACTTTCAAAAATAATATTTATTGCAGAACAGTAGCTCGCTAAATTATAGACTGCGAGTTGTTTGCAGGATATCTGGCAACAAAATATAACCTAAAAAGAGAAATTCTTAACTGTTTATTTAGTTAATACGTTCAGCCGGCGTCTTGTGGCCCGAGGTTCATCTCTCACTTTTACCCTTTGTCCGTGATGTCCCTGTGCTCTCCATATACACCCGTATACCCTTCTGGTGGGTCTGAGCCAGATGAGACATAGGTAGGCTACGGTTGGTCTCGATCTGTAATTGTGGACCAGTCACTGCTAATGCTTAGTGTTGCAGTTGAAAGGTTTTATTTATTTAGAAAGCTTTACTTTGTAGGAAACGTACATTTGCTTTTTTTTCGAACGAATACCTCTGCAATTCAAGGTTTAATAGACTACTTCCCATACTTCAGTTATGTTTATTTTTGGTTTCAGTTCAAACGATGATTAGTCTTTTATTACTGTGGATGAAAAATCAAGAGCTATTAAAGCTCCGCATTTAAAGCTGCATAAATGACTGTATTACTATCTCCGCTACAATCCAGGCAGTGCAGGAGTTCCTGGAGGAAGTGCGGAAACTGGATCAGCACGGCCCGGTTGTGGAGTCGCGGAACACGGCGGTCAAGTTCCTCATGGCGCGCAAGTTCGACGTATCCAGAGCCGTCGAGCTTTTCCAGGCATACAGGGTAAGATCCGGCTGTCTGACCCAGCTCTTGCACGGAAATTGCCCATCTTTCTTGGTGATCGAACAAGGATCTGGAAAAAGACCTGGACTGCAGTACCTTGAAATTATTTCAGGAGTGGACATTCTATAGATGCTCATGTCGTTTCCCGTCTTGTTCAGTCAGCAGCTTCAGATGCGGGAATGAGCCTTTATCTATCAGAAACAAAGCAATTTAGTAACGTCATTAAAAACGAAATGGCAAAACTGCTGTGCTTTGCCCGGCTCTACAAAAGCAAGTCTTGCTTTCATACTATCATCAAGACCGGTCAGTCAGATTCTTTTAAGGGAGCTGATTTTAAACTGGTATTTCAGCCACATGAAGCAAGACTGAAACGAGATAAATTTTATATGTTGAGACATATTTTTCTTGAAAATATACATGGTGGAATGATTAAATTACACCAACCTCAGCAACAGTATTGGATTTCCCTCCATGTGAGTTTTAATTATGTGCACGGTGTTATATGTATAGCGGGTGATATGTTTGTCAGTAGCAGTGTTGTAAGCATCACTGTAAGTGTCACTGTAAGTATCACTGGTGCCTCATATCTCCAGGGTTGTGGGTTCGATTCCTGCCTCGATGGTGTGTGCGTTTGCTGCTGCAGGTGATACTAGGCTCCTTGTGTCCCCGTACCGGAAGAGCAGTGATTGATGGATGGATGGGTGGGTGGGTGTTTGGCGTTCTCTGGCACTGTCTTTACTTCCAGGCGACCCCCTGATCCCCTCCATAGCGTCAGATTCTCATTTTCGGTATACGCTGTCGGTCATTGTTGCTTGTCCGTATCAGAGTACGAGGCTGAGGGAGGGAATTTGCGAAATCCGCCCGGAAGAGGAGCCGCTGCAGTCCGAGCTGCTCAGCGGGAAGTTCACAGTTCTGGTGAGTGTAGTCCGGGAACCTGCTGTGCCCACCATGCAATGCTGAGTGCTCAGAATCCGCTGCCTGTGTCCATGCGTAGCCCTATAGAGACGCTAGGGGTGCCGCCATAGCCCTGTTCACGGCTCGCCTCCACAGACCAGACTACACTACCCATAAGGCTGTGCTGCAGGCCGTCATCTACCAACTAGACAAAGCGATTGAGAGGTAAGTGGTTTGTTCATTAACATGTTCATGTTTTTGTATTTAGTTCTGAACATTTTCTGTGTGCTTACTTTTAGCTTTCATTGCAAGAACTAGGAACGTCTTGTAACTCAGTTCTGAAGCATAAAGTTGGTTTTTTAGAACCATGTGGTTTAAGAAGCATTGTTTTTATTGTCTTTTACTAATCTGTAATACTCTAAAAATAGGCCCACCAGTGAACCATGGCCAAATCAGACCCCGATTCCAGTCAAGCTCTGCTTGTGTCGAGCATTCGGTGGATGACTTAACTGCAGACTTTGGAATCAGGCTAACTTGCGTTTACAGCTGAGGGTGTCGTGGTGCTGAACCCTCTCCTCTCTTCTTCATCAGCATCCAGACACAGCGGGCCGGGTTGGTCTTCATCTATGACATGACCAACTCCACGTACGAGAATTTCGACTACGAGCTGTCTATGAAGATCCTCAACCTTCTGAAGGTGCAGTGAAGGGTGATGATGATGTCGTGTGCAACCATGTCACTTCCTGTTCCTCTGTTTCTAATAAGGTGCTCTACCATGTGTCCAGGGGGCGGGTTTATTGTTTCTGGGGCTCTGCTCAAAAGGTCACTTTGGGGTCTTCCCTGGCCTTATAGTGTAGTGACTGTCTATGACCAGCAGGGGGCCTCGGTGGTGGTCTGAGTGGCGGTAAGCACACTGAATGCCTCCTCCCTCCCCCTCTCCCGGACAGGGTGCCTTCCCCGCCCGCCTCAAGTGTGTGTTCATCGTGTCGTCCCCGCTGTGGTTTCGGGCCTCACTTGCTGTTCTGCGGCTCCTGGTGCGGGAGAAGCTGAGAGAGAGGGTAAGCTCCACCCCTCCCCGAGAAATCACCCACAGCACCGCTGTTCCCGTGTTGTTCCTTTCTCCTTATTTATTCCTCGGGGTATTTATTTCTCCCCACATGTATCCGGCTCCGTTTAAGCTTCTCGTTAAGTATTATTTTTAACGTCCTGTTATTATCCCGCTCTGCCATCCTCTCGGCTTCACACGCCAGCCCGGGAGTCCAGGTGCGGAGACGTTTGCTCATTTTAGATGTAGGCGCTGTGTCCGTCTGCCCAGAGCGTCCTGAACAGGGGCTCCTCTCGCACGACACCTGTGAAGATTGTAACGTAGCAGAGCATAGCATAGTGTGACGTAGCATAGGGTAGCACAGCAGAGGGTAGTGTAGCGTAGCATAGTGTGACGTAGCGTAGCGTAGGGTAGCATAGCAGAGGGTAGTGTAGCGTAGCATAGTGTGACGTAGCGTAGCGTAGGGTAGCATAGCAGAGGGTAGTGTAGCGTAGCATAGTGTGACGTAGCGTAGCGTAGGGTAGCATAGCAGAGGATAGTGTAGCATAGCATAGTGTAGCCTGTCAAACTTCCGTTTCCTGTTTGTGTTCCCTCCCAAAGCTTGCGCTGCTTTGCCTAAATGTCCATGTGTGTCGGGTCTAACCACGTGTGCGTGTGCGTGTGTGCCCATGCCCTCCAGGTGTGCACGCTGAAGACCCATGAGCTGCCCCGCCACATCCCTAAAGAGTCTCTGCCCGAACACCTTGGAGGTTCTGCGCGGTACAGCCACGCCGCCTGGATCCAGGCGTGCATCAGCGCTGACCGGACGTCCACCGCCGGGGACGAGCTCAGTCGTGATAAGCCTGCTGATGGCGTCGCTCCATGTGACCACCGCTGCCCCCTGCAGGGCAGAACTTGTACTGTGGCTGAGCCAAATGCTGACCGGTTCCCCCAGCGCCTGCAGGGTAACTACGAGGAATGGGACAGGTCACTGCTGACGGCCAAGAGCACGGTGGTGGGGACTGACATGGGAACCAAAGAGCGTCGCCATGGCAACGGTCATGTAGCTAATGGACACGGACCCGGACCCGCCCGAAGGTCCCCGCACCGGTCGGACGCAGCCTCCGGCGTGCCTCCCCGTCGTAAGGATCCCGGGGAAGAGGGGGCGGGACTTGACGGTGGGCCAACCCACCCAGCGTACGCCTGGGGCTGCGGCAGAACCTCGGTGCCGTCCGTGCACGTGCCGGATAACGAAGGTATGACGGTAAGGGAGCTGGTGGAGCACGTGAAGAAGATGAAGAAGAAGGGCATCTTCCGGGAGTACGAGGAGATCCGCAAGGAGCCCCCGGCAGGCACCTTCAACCACTCGAGGTGAGTGTGCGGAACTTTCCAGAAAAGTCACTGAAGTGAGCTGGGGCCGTGAACTAGTCTCTGTTTGTGGTGTGGCTCGTGTACGGTTCGGTTCCTGTATGCCATTAATGCATCTCTGTCTTTTCAGGAAGCCTAGCAATCAAATGAAGAATAGATACAGTGACGTTCTCTGCCTCGACCACTCCAGGGTCAAGCTCAGTGTCATGGACAATGACGAGGTATTATTACTATTATTATTATTTAGTAGTATTTATTTAGATATTTCAGAATAAATTGAATTAAGGAAATTGGCTGGCCTCTCCTTACTCTGCTATTAATTATGTCCATTTATGGAAATATCTCAACCCAGTAATCGATGTGACACAACGCGTGTTCTGAAGCAGGAACGTGATCTCACAGACTGTACGTTCAGGAAAGCGATCTTCGCTGTGACCAAAACCATTAATAAACGACTCATACGGCATAAAATTATCCACGGCTCTCACGTTACAGCAATAAACAGTTTTAAATGGCGCGCCTCGGAAAACGGGGCAACCACGGGTGGATACGTAAGGGCAATGTAGCAGTAGCCCATGTGGCCACACCTTTTTGGGATCTGATGGTATTGTCCCAGTTTGAAGCTATTGTCCCAGTTATTGTATGAGTTTGACTTTAGATCAAATTGCCTACCCTTTATTACCTCTAGGTCAGTGTTTCCCAACCCGCTCCTCGCGGACCCACAAACGGTACATGGTTTTGCTCCCTCCCAGCTCCCTAGCAGGGAAGGAGCATAAACATGGACTGTCTGCGGGTGCCTGAGGCCCGGATTGGGAAACACTGACCTAGACAATTTATCCACCAAGACCCTGACCAGAATAAGCAGTGAGATGGATGGATGGATTTATTAATTACCTAAAATGAAAATGTCAGACTTCCCAACTAGAGAAAGATCCAGTCTTCCAGTGCCCGCGGAAATCCTGTGTCGCATAACTAGCATGTCTCGGTGGCTAGCATGTGTCACACTTTGCGGACCGGAACTCTCTGGATGTTCAGGGCCAGATTAATAACATTAAGTGCCTCAGGTCAGCTGATTGGTAGCTCACAGAATTCAGAAATGAGCTTAACGTACACTGTCAGAAAAAAAAAAAAGAGTACCAATTTGTTCCTTTGCTTGTCAATGGGGCTGTACCTTCAAGGGTCTGCCAATTGTACCCTTAGCTGTAGGCAATTGTACCTTTCAAGGTACAGAAATGGACTCTGAGCAGCATTTCTGTACCATTGATGGTACATTAATGCTGTGTGCACCTTGGGGATGTCAGAGTGCATTTCTGCGGATGGGTCGTCCCTTGGAAGGTACCCAAATGCACTTATAATTAATCCGAGCCATTGTCTGTATCCTTTGGGCTTCCCCCCAGTATGCTGTTAATGGGTGTCTCTAAATTGCCATAGTTTGTCTGTTTGTGTCCAGCAGTGGACTGGCATTGCAGTGAGGCTGCCCCCTTCCTGGAATTAGGTCCTGGCGGCCGCCACCCTGACCAGGATGATCTGCTGGAAGGAAAGATTTAGTACGGCTAAATTTGGGTCCCCCATAAGCCCCGTTTCCCAGCAGCGGTTGATGCAGTTACATCACGTTCACGCAAACAAGTCGGGCCCAAGCAAACGATCTTTACACCGGAGCTTCATTAATCGGCTGTTGAACGGCTGATATCGCGTTACACTTCTTGTCGGTCTGTTTGTGCTTCTTTTTCATTTTCGGTCTTTGCGACTTGGTGGCGTGTACAGGCAGAGAACAAGCTGTTCTTCACGGAAAATTTATTTTGAACTTTGCCCGTGCATACCGGGCGTCCAAGGGACCGCGTGATTCTATTCCTGTGGCTTTTATTTGTGCTATTAACAACCTTTTTTGCTCGGTAACCAAGTAGCCGTCGTTAACCGTCTCCTGGAGGCCCAGGGAGTGTTTCCTTCACGTCTGTCTTGTATTAAGTCATGTTTCTAGAGCCCAATATCATTTCCTAAAGCATCCAGGCTACATATGGCTTTCATTTCTGTTTTCACAGACGTCGGATTACATAAACGCAAGCTTTATGGATGGTTACAAACGGAAAAACGCGTACATTGCAACTCAAGGTGAGTGGTCACATCCTGCAGGGAGGTCTCTGGGGGTGTGCGTTGTTTTTTATAAATCTGTAAGGATTTTGATTCCCCCCCCCCCCCTACCAGTCACACAGTAACACACATGTGGTGATTTAGACAAGCTACACTACTGGCGCCCCCCTGCACTTTATTCCTGGGAGGGGGGGGGGGGGGGTTAGTGCTGGTCTTGGTGCCCCCTGAGAAGATGGTGCCCTAAGCAGCTGCCTATGTTGCCCAGTGGGCTGCATGGCCCTGGTGATGGCCTGTGGTGGGCTGTTCAAGTCCAGAGAGTTAAAATCCAGACCAAGATTTTGTTTCACCCAACCAGTAGAGTCCTCTGTCACTCTTTATTCTCAGCTGGTAGGTCTGGACTTTTACTCTCTGGACCTGAATTACGCACCTCTGATTCTGGGCCTGCTAAGTTAGCCTGGGGGCCTCAGCGATGGCCCTGGTTCATTTCGGGGACGGATCCTGCTGTTTCCTAAAATACTACGTTGTGTTGCAGGCCCTTTGCCAAAAACGTTTGCCGATTTCTGGCGCATGGTGTGGGAGCAGCGAGCTTTGATTATAGTGATGACAACCAGGTAACACCCAGCCCCTAGGGAATCGCCTCTCCCGAATATACCGTCTGTGTGCACAGAACAAATGCATTAAGCTCTGCTCGAAGAGCCTGTTGTGGGCCGTCTCTTTCGTGAGTGGTTATCCTTGGCGGGCCGTGGGCACTGACAGGGTCGATGTGTGTGTTGGCACAGAGCGGTGGAGCGCGGACGGGTGAAGTGTGGCCAGTACTGGCCGCAAGAGGTGGGTGACAGTGACACGTATGGGCGCTTCCTGGTCAAGAACGTCCACGTCAGGATGTTCCAGGACTTCCGACTGTCCCAGCTGCAGGTGTATGACAGCGTGGTGAGTAGGAGCGTGAGCTTGGCGCCGGTGCCTTACGATGACACTTGTACCATGTGACCTGTCATGTGATCTCTGGGCAGTCCGGGGAGCTCCGCAGTGTGGCCCACTACCTGTATGTCAGCTGGCCTGACTTTGGCGTCCCCAAATCGGCCGGAGCCATGCTGGACTTCAGGGCCCAGGTCAAGCAGCACCAGGAGGCTGCTTTTCGGCCCATGTGCGCTGACTGGACCGGACCAGCAGGGGGCCCTCCGCTCGTGGTGCACTGCAGCGCCGGAATCGGCAGGACAGGTATTTTTTACGGCTCATGTTCTAGAACTAAATATTAGGACAGAAAATGAGCCAGGCGCTTCATTTTATCAGTGTGCTGTGATTACTGCTATTTCTTCTTCAATCTCCCTCTCCTCATTGTCCTCCAGGGACCTTCTGCGCTCTGGACATCTGCCTATCGCGGCTGGACGACGTGGGCGCGGTGGACGTGCAGCGGACTGTGAGGCGCATGCGTACTCAGCGCGCCTTTAGCATTCAAACGTGGGACCAGTACTACTTCTGCTTCATGGCCGTGTTGGAGTATGCACAGAGGCGCGGCCTCCTGCCGGCCATCCAGTGGTCTGACAGCGAGTGACAGGCGGCGGGAAAACTGGACAGAAACAAACAACGCTGCCAGCGGGGTGGCCTTGGAGCCCCAGAATAACCCCGCCTCCCCACAAGTGATGGGGTGGGGCTTGCCACAGACGGAGAGAGGGGGGCTCCGTGGTCTGTCTCTAACTCTCGGACTTAACGGGGAATTGAGCGATTTGGGCGGAACCAGCCACATGCGTGTGGACCGTTTATCTTATCTCCATCCATCCTGTGAAACGTCACAATTTTGTTTTACTGCTGGGGGAAAACAGATCAGGAATTACTTAACCAACTTTAACAGGTTGCATCGGTAGTAAACTTATATTCAATCTTTTTATTAAAGTGCATTTATTTTTAAAGTTTTTTTTTGCTTGTTTTTTAATGAATATAAACCAAACCCAAATCGTCCCTTTTTTTTTTGGTGTGCCTCTGCCCTGTTTTCCTTTTTACAAACGCAAAGACATGTTACAATGTGTGTATGTGCATATAAGTAGCGTATAAAAGGACAAAAACAGTCACTGATTTCTCAGAAAACGCCAGTTATCGTTCATCAGTACACGGGACCGCCAAAGACAAACAATTTGGACTAATGAAATGTTTTGCACTCTGAAGGCCGTTTCAAAGCGTCAGTTAAGAGAACCTTGCTTTGGACGGCGAGTTTGCTTTTTCAAACACCCTGTCTTTCCAGCGGTTTCTGGGGACACGGTTAAGGGCAAATTAGTAGCCAGTCGCTGTCCTTGTCCGCTGTGGCACACTGTGCTGCAGCCTCATTAATGCGTGACATCTAACGTAAAAGGTCCCCTGGGTTTATAAAAAATACCCTTTACCTGTGCGCACGTAGCGGAACCTGCGTGTACGCACATGCGGGTGCGTGTGTGCAAACCTGCATACAGAGCTGTTCTTGTGCGATCCGGTTTATCTGGGGTTCATAAATGTGCAAAGTTTTCAGCCTCGTCTTGTCTGTCTTCAGTCTGCAGCTGTGTCGCATTTTAGGTGCCTTCAAGTCTTTATAAACACAGTGAAGATGTAACATTGTAACATTTGCTGTTATATAATTTTTATTATCTTGTTTGGGAATCTCAGGGGTTAATATTGTTTCTAGTGTTGAAACAGAATGTCAATTATTATTTTCTTTTTTTGTATTCTGCAACGCATATTATGTTGCTTGTGATTCTGAAAGTATTCCTAGTGGTTGACTTGTTTGTGCAATGCTTGATGGGTATGATGACAAGGTTTATTTAAATTTAGTAAATTTGGTTCTTGGCTGAGGATACTGTTTTTAAAACTGAACAAATCTGCTTTCTGCCTTCAAAGTCTGTAGTGATGCTCGTGTTGTGGCATGTCTCATTGTGGGATCGTTGGCACCACATTTGGGAGAGTAAAGAAACCATTTAATATAGTATTTAAGAACCCATACCGACAGCCATTTTGTCATTTGAAGGGAGAACACAAAGAGAACTACATTTGCCCATAGGTCTGGTGAATACCTCAGTTCTGGCGCTGCGCCATATCGCTAACACCTTCCCTCCAAGCTCACAGTAAAGTTCAGGAGAGTTCAGACGTTCTTCACCTGCCTACTTTGTGGCAGCAAGGAGGTACTGCATCCTGACGGTGAACTTGTGCTTAAAGACACCGTAATAATTAATCAGTTTTGTCATAGTAAAATATGAATATTATTCTGAATATTTATAACCATAACCATGTCTCCGCCTCTTGCTTATTACCGTTCGTGTTTATGTTGTGACATTGCTTAGTAATACAGTCTTACGTCGAGTTACACCTGATCGAGTAACGTCCAAGGTCCATAGTATACAGTGGCCCAGTCCCAATGTCTCCCCTAAGCCCTGAACCCTCACAAACTGGCGTCACCTGGTAAGTGATTGAGTGATAGAGGCCGCAAGGGCTCGAAATAGTATAAATAGGAATGGGACAGCACATTGCAGCATATCACGTTACCTTGACAACGCCAATCGTTATTTTAGAGTGTGCTCTTTCTTCATACTTCGCGTCACATAAATATAACGGTGCCACTTCAGCCCCGGCACATTAACAGTCATATTTGTTTAGCTAACCAAAAGCTGGCTACAAGCGGCCAATGTCAGTATCTCAGACTTTGTAACGTTCACCGATACCCTGGAATACCAATACCATTTCCTAAAGGCATAATTGCTAACAATGTTAGCAACTTACATAGTTAGGACCCTGACAACTGAATGGCGGCAACTACGTAAGTTGGTATCGGAAGCTTTAGGGAAACGTACCGCTTAATGGGACTTAGCTGTGGAGGACTAAGCAAGTAAAGAAATGTAGCCTACAAGGCAACCGTAAAATATACAAATGAATAAATGCATGTATATATTCGGTCATGATAATGGCGTAACTCTACACATTCATCTATTTCTTCGTTTCTGTTTTTCCACATTTCGCCACTCATTTCTGTGTGTATGTTAAGGTAGGCGGGTCTAACATTACTCAGTACAGGATTGGTTAGAGGTATGCATACGTGCGCGCGCGCGTGTATATATATAAATATATAATTTGTTCGTTTATTTATTTATACTTGTTTAGTCGTCCATACTTACCTTCTTAGCCTACCTACTAATAATAAATAAGCTTACACGAATTGCTGTCAGTATGTATATTTTCCCCCGCCAGGTGCACTTGTGGAAACTGCGCACATGCCCATCGAGACAGAAAATACATAAGTTTGGGGTGTAAGTAAGACAGTTACGTAACAGTCTGGGATTGTTGAATCAGACCGTTTTAACACCTTCTCTTACATATGCGGGATTAATATTTTGCGCCCCCCACCAAATTGACCCCTTTGGTTCTTGCCATCATGCTCGTTGAGGGGACTACCGAACGGCTCGATGGTGTTGAGTGCGTGCAGGTAAAGCCAAAAGTTTCCTGTTGAATACAAATGACATGTAATATGTGCGTTAGAATACTTTTCATTAGTTATGCAGGAAATCCGCGAACTGCCGCCCTGTTCCTCCCAGTTACACTGACGCATCTGGGTATTTTAATACTTGCGTATTTGCTGCCGCACTGCCCCGTTGTGGTGAAGATTGAGTACTACAGGTGCGCAATTATCTGTAATTTTGATCCGAACAGGGTCACCGCTATTCCTGCCTGTACAGGGCGTGTACATCGATCATGCTTATTTGTGTTCTTGGTTCTAAGTAAACAGAATACAGTCCCAAGAATTAAACTCCCAACTCCTCTTATTCTTCGGTAGCAATTTACAGTGTGGCATAAAAATCTGTTTAAATTCATTCAAATTTAAGGACAAAAATCCAGATGAAGACTTGTGAGCAAGCAATGTGGACGCACGTAAGAAATATACACCTTCTTGATAAGCGTTTGTTTTCATATTCATAATCGCTCACATGTTTTACATTACGGGGTGTTAATAAAAGCAAATCACAAATAATAGGTATGTCCACGTCCGCAGACAGGTACACAGGCACGAATACATTCACTCGCATCACAGTGGGACCATTTTGTTCATTTCATTCCCCAAATCCCATTCGGTAAATGGGCAGGTTTCCTCACCGCAGGCGCCGCCGCTTAATCCCACGGCGGCGCGCACGACAGTCAAACCAGACATTTAGGATTTAAGGCCGCGCTAATTCTTATTTATGGATGCAAGCGCGCTGCTTTGTGTGCGCCGCCTTCCAAAGCGGCACCATGTAAAAGCGCCATTTTATTAAATAGAAAATAGGTCTATTATCAATCCACTTGAGGCATTTAATACAGTGATATTTCTCCGCAGCTTTGGACACAAGTGCTGAATGGAATAAACTATTCATGATTCCCGTTTTCCTGCCTGCCCGGCTTCCCTCCCCATACAAACATTCAAATAATCAGCATTTTGCGGGACGATATCTGCCAGCGATTACTCAGGCTATCAATATATAGGCGTAATAACCTGGGCGATAGCATTACCTAGGAAAGGTCCGTCCCATCTGCCGCGGCCGCTGAAAGCTTTTCATGCTCCAGTAAGTTTGGTAAATATCAGCCGATAAAGACCGTAAGCCCTACCAAAGCACGGATTTTCTCTTAATGTCTCCTCAAAGTGCAGCCCCCCCCCCACCCGATGCAACGATTACAAATTATTTTCTCCTAACGTCATTTTTACATAGCCCCCCTTTTTTCCGCATGAGTAGCCGGCCGCCGAATGAATGGATGCCATTAAAACAGTTCATCATTATCAGAGCTGCCCTGGCCTCGCTTCCCTTTCTGCGGGACGGAATCTCCATCACAAAGGGCAGGAGATCAGCGCCGGGTCCTGGCCCCCCACCCCACCCCCCGGCTCATCTCGCATGCAAATTGGCCTGCGGGGGCAGCTCCCTCGGTGACCTTGAGCTGCCTTTATCGCCCGGCGCTGTGATCCAGCCTGGCCCCGCTCGTCACCCCCTCATTACCGGGCGGTGTACGCGCCTGGCGCGGGGGGCGTCAATGCGCGCTATTAATTAACCGGCTTTCCTATAACTATTTAAAGTAGGCATCTGCGCCGTGTTTTTTTTTTTTTTTGTACGTATATCGTTTGAATCTAAATGGATTATAAGGTGCCGGCGTGAGTTCCCTCGGTTACACATTTAGGAAGTGCACATTAGTAACTATTGTGCTCACTGTCGAAGGAGCATCCGGAGATTGATTTAATTAACATACAAATGTGGTGACAAATGGTTATAAATCTGTGCAAGATAAACACAACAATGCGGGGATCTCGCCTTACGAGACAGGGTAAAGTGTGAAAGCGATACATGACCTGCAGAATGTAATATCTGAAGTAAAATAGTTTTTAAAAATGAAAATAGGGGGAAAAAAAAGATATACTAGCTATTTCTCTTTGGACAGAACAGATATGGAAGCCTATCACACGGTTTGCTACAACTACGTACTTTGCACAATAAAATCAGTAAATGGCCATTACTGACACTGTACGTTGCATTTACAGTGTAGGCCTATGAACCAGTAAAAATATGAAAATAAACCAACAAGGAAAATCATATA
>JABJVO010000015.1:3411939-3426074 GCA_026770805.1 Boulengeromyrus knoepffleri | reverse complement strand
AATAATATAACTTATTATACGTATAGCCTATAATTTCAATTCAATATTAATTATTTTTGGTATTATTTGCTTTTACATACCAAAAATTATTCTCAAAATATTTTAAACAGCCCAATTATTTTGTTTGTGTAACCTGATGGCCAAAACGTCCTTGTTCTTATTTATGGATAATTTTACGAATTTTAAACTGCAGCCCTTTTTGTGGGCACTAAGAAACCTGCATCGTGGCAGATTAATTTTATTAACGCGTGATTGTGCGACGGGAACTCAATCCACCTTCCGTTAAAAACAAAGATATTTCGGATGCTTCCTCCGTTGTAAATTCACACCGGCTAGACCTTCAGACGTCCTTCCTGTTTCTGCTGCGCGTTCTCTTGGGGGGGTTTGTTAAAGGATGTGCTGGTATCATTTTTAGCGGGTAATTATATAAGAAACGTTAAAGAGAAACATGGAAAACCCGACAAACAACGCGTAAATGTTAATTCCTTTAGGGGGTTTTAAATTATTTTCTTTCCCCCCTTTGCCAATCATGAAATTTCTCCCAATTTAAATACCTTTCCCCCCATTAAAAGCTCATCGATGTTTGTCGACGTGTGTGTGACTTGGTCGAATCTGACCACCTACGCCCCCTCGTGGTCAAAATTGAGTCTTGTGCGTACATTTCAGTAAATACGTAAAGAAATTTAGATAGTCGTCGCTGTGAAAATATTCGTTGTTACCGTTACGCATGATGTTACCGTTATGCGCAAATATTTCGACAAGATGCATAAAATTTGTGAATGGAAGGTTGTCCTATTTCTACAATAATTTTGGACCAAAGCACAGTGAAATACTTTATAGCTCGATTTGTAAGTATTTTAACATAACCTCAGTGGCTTAGTGAAATGCTGCGCTCGCTTTTCTTCAAACGCATTCACACAAAACGCTCTACATTCCAAACATCAATCGAAACGAAAACAAGCGCAAAAGCGTGGTAGTGGATTTTTAAATTACGTGAAATACTAAGGACTGAAAAAATTAAGGTTGATCTGAAATAATTTAAGCTAAATTTATAAGCTGCATACCTTGTAGTAATTAGTATAAACCCTGTATGTTTTATAAATGTTTTTGGTGTTTAGTAGATTTATGCCCATAGTCCCGTTATGTGCCATCAATTTTAGTATCACAAGAAAAGCACGGTATGTTTGGTGAAATCAACAAAATGGTATTTGGTTAATAATGAAGGAACTGACCATTTTTGTCTAAGTCGCCCAGCAACAGAAAATGTGCACAACAAATACAAACATCTTGATTTAAGGCACTATAAACAAAATTTAGTGTAAAATTGAGCAAAAACGACCTTTAACAATAGATAACAGGCATAATAATTTCAGCTAAATACTTTTGTGCAGCCAATGGTGATGGTAATTCAATAAAACTTAAATCGTTACATAAAATATGTCATATGCAGTATGGTAGGCCAAAAACGGAAGGTTTTGCTGAGTGCGTGTGATTATTTTAAACTCTCACCACTATTTAAATCTATTACAAACAATAACGTGGTTCAAAAATCTCCCGTCAAATTTAGCCTGATATGGACATACATTGGTTTGTTATTTTAACATTCCGTTGAGGAATTTTAACAAAATGGTGAAACAGTTCAGAATTCAGCAGGATTCACCGTTATTTTATTTTTCTGCGACTTTTTTTTTTTTTACCTATGCTTACTTTAAAAAAACACGAATACACTAAAGAACAATTGAATATGTATTGGTAATATATTAAACACAAACGGAGAGACAGGGCGTATCAGATTTTTTGCCCAAAATTAAAAATAAGACAATTCACTCCAGCACCGGTACCTTCCGAGTGCTTTCATTCGCCTAAGAGCAATTTCTAGCCTCGCCCTCTTTATTTCCTACCGCCAATGAACTTCGACCCCGCCTACAAAATTGCTCCATCTCTACGATTGGTTATCATTGCAGAGTGCTCTCTGTGATTGGCGCTGCGAGTTTGAGTGACAGAGTATCCGAAGCAGAATGGTGGGTTTCGGGGCCGAGCCTGCGGCGCTGTCCACACGGATGCGGGTCCTGAAACGCGCAGCGCGCACTATGGCTGTGGATTTGCCCGGAGGCGCAGCCACACCGTGACTTCAGCGCGCTCGTGCCTCGCCGCGGGAACAGCAGAAATATTTACACGAAGAACAAGAAAGACCGCGTTTTTTTACAGGCTCACCAAGGTGCATGGAGAAATTCCAGTAGTAAAGACAGTGAAGCCGGTTTACCTTGGATTACATTCGCATTATAAAATCGCAAACGAGCACAACTTCATCAGAAGGAAACCAGTTCTTCCAAAGTTCTTCTCAAAACACTTGACGATCATCTTTGGATTGATAGGCCCATCTGTTTCATTTTTGTGGATGTTTTGCATCAATGTATTTTTTATTAGTTTCCAAGCTCTGAATGTACTTCCACAAATCAATACATAAATACTTTCCTTGCTGTACTTTGGAATCCATGCCGTTATCGACGATAACACTGAAGCATCTGAAGTAAGACTTCTCTGCGTTGACGAAGTGGATTGCTAACGACTGCCGTGGCTTCATCAAAACCTGACATGAAAGCGATGGTCGTGTAAGAAAGAGATCGCAACTCGGACGTCGCGGTCCTATTTTTTTTTTAAAGATTCACGGTCATAGTTTGCAGGTCACTTTCCACAGATGAGACAGAGGCTGCAAAGAAAGAAAAAATAAATTATTAATATATTATAGCTTTGAATCATAATAGAGAAACTGAACCACGGACATTTCTACAAAATGAACAAGAATCAAAATAGGAGACGTATTTTTTCCCCCAAAGGCTTTCTTAAAAAATTATAATAAAATAAACAAATAACCGGGCTGTTATACAGAGTACCACATCATTCAGCGAACTACGGTGAAGGAGAGCACCCCTGCCTTCTGAGGAATCTGCAATTTTACAATAAGTCAACAATATTATCTACGTTCATTCCAGTTTCATCTTAATTTTTAGAACGTGACAACTTTTATCCTGCCAATCTTAAGACATTATTATTGGGCATTTTTGACTACCAGAATCTTTACTTTTACGATATATACACACACAAATATATTGCATATATATATATATATATTTATTTTTTTTAAGACTCAAGGATTTTCACTTAATTATCAGTCTTACTTCGCCGGGAGTGTAAAGGACACGCGCCGGCGAGGACTGGCTTTCCACACAGTTGAGTATATTTTTGTGCGGATTCACTTGCCCTTGTTTCTCTGCCGAGGCGTCACTGCACGTTTTCCGGCGGAGGCAGTTTCTGTCACACCGACCAGCCAGCGGCTCTGGCTATAAGACCTTTTCCATGGAAATACATTGCAAACACGACCCGTTCGCTGCGATGCATAGTAAGTGTGCTGCTACCCTCTTTATGAAGCAATTATTATAATTATCCTTCTTATTATAAAATTATTATTATTAATAATAATAATAATAATAATAATAATGGCTATTATCATTTGTAATTTGCAACTGCTTTTCAGAAATGTCCGTATAAAATTTTAACAAATTAGAACAATTACTAAAGTATCACTACATTATAGCAGAAAAAGTCAAATAATGCCATGCAGGGAATTGTTACATTCTTATCTTTAAGCAAGAGGACGCTTGTTGCAGAAGCTGCGACCTTTGGTGTAACGTTACTGCTGGGGGGGGTGCGTCTTACATTGTTAGTACTGAGAACGGTTTTGCTGAGTTCAGTGGACTGTGTCTGTGTTTACTGCCATGCTTATTTCCTTTGGTAACAATGTGGCTGATGTCCGAAAGCTTGGGGGAGGGGGGCGGCTGGGGGAGGGAGGGGGGGTCAGCAGTGGATGGTATGGTATGGTTTAACAGCTCCAAGCCACCACGCGCAATAATGCAACAGCCAACTTGACCTGTAAAGCAGCAGATAAGGTCCAGGCTGAATTTCACCGACCGCCTTCGGACAGGCCGTCAGTCGGACCCCGTGTCATCCCAGGCGTGTACGGAGTAGCCGGATATACGCGCCATCTGGCATTAAGACGAGCAACGACAGCGGTTTGATTTGAAGTAAACTGCAAACTAAATGCAGTGACTACAAATCTGCACATATGTATATCTATAATTTGTATTTTTCAACAGCGTGCGTGCATTATTCTTAGTAGTAGTAGTGGCAGTAGCAGGCCTTTTAAATTTAATATTAATATTAGTGATGCTTTAGCTTTTTTAAATTGCAAAAGGCGTGAAAGCTGCTTGGTGATGCTATGCGGGTCACGCGGTGACTACGGCCTCTGCCGTTTAACTCCATTTATGTGTGAAATGCTTCTCTGAGCCTCGCTGTGCTCCAGCGACTTCGGGACGATTCGTCCTTTTTACACGCGGTTATGAGAAATGACATCCCCTACCACGGAGAGTTAAACGGTGGATTAGATGTACAGATCCCAAAAAGTTACAGCTAATCACATTTCTTTCAAAGAGCAGCGTTTTTTTTTTTTTTGTCATTTTGAAGAAGCGGTTTGCAATCGTAACATAATATGAACATCCGTAAAAACAACAACAGAAAACCCGGTACTTTAACACACTGGCAATCGATACATTTGTGGTGAAAAATATTAAAACACTGGAATAAGTTACTTTTCTTGTTGAGTAGCATGGTAAAAACCTAATGACGGAAAACTTTGTGGTTAAAGAACTGTGTTAGAGATTGAATGGACTATGATTTTTTGACCACACTGAAAAATTTCCGTAGTTACAAAAACAACAATGACGTTTTGCATTTGAAACAATGTGCAGTTATTGGAACAGTGCCTAGAGATTTTCTGATCCTTAAATAATTTCGGATTTTGTGTCGCTCTGTTCCTCTCCTTCCAAAGGCCCAGGCACACCGAATAAAGTCGGTGATTTTCTTCATCGAATGATACCGTACGTCATTAATACGTTATAGATGAAAGTGATGCCGTTCTCACTGTTTGAGAAATAGTAACAGTACTGTTCAAATACTCAAAATACACCTAGTAAATACCCCGTATTAAGATTTCCGTAATATAGGTTATGACGTCTCGTTATGGAATTAACGGGTAACCTGTTGTCAAGTGAATTACCCATGTCAATTTAAATACAGCGAATAGACAAACTTTGTCGACAATATCAAAAGCATTTAGGAGTTTTTCTTAACATCCCGACAAAAATATGACTGAAAAGTAATACATTCACATCCGTATGATCTGGATGTGATTTAAGACACTGACTACGTGGCTTGTATTTTAGATGTAATTTGGAATTTGCTTCATTACGCAGATCATGGTGACGCAAAAAGGTTTGATTTTAAACCTTGCAGCGAGTCCGCAGCTGGAGTTTAAGGAGATGCTGCAAAGCTGCCGGTGACCGTGTTGTTTTCTGTCGTAGCCTGTGTCACGATATCTGAAGTCTGGGACGCTAAGTTTCACCGCCGCTAACAGACAGTCGAGCGCGGCAGCGACTAAAGTAAACAGTCTTAAAGTTGTACCACCGGCTTGAGCATGTCACTCTTAAGATGATTTTCTTCGTTAATTTGGTTACGAGGAATTGTTTTTACGATGAGCAGAGAAAATATTTAAGGATGAGTATCTGTCTTTTACATAATCAAAATATATGAATAAAGTATATAATTCATCGATACGTCGACGTGCTATGAAGCCACAAAACGTGGAATATATTTAATCATTTATTTAGTGTTATATATAGTATTTGATGTACATAATCGAAAGAAATATACAAGCGAAAAACGACAGCTCTTTTTCTTTAGGACTGTAGTTATAAATTACATTACCAGTACAAGACCCCCTCACCTTGGCAATGAAGGAAAAGTGAACCGTTTTGAATGATGTTTGATCGAGACAGTGATAACCGCGGCGAGCATTAATACCTTTTCCTGACTTTAATTGCGTTATTATTATGATTGTTATTGGAATCGTGGGATTACAAAAATAAGTGAAATATTGTAAGCCTATTACGCGGTAGAATAGATCAAGCGATTTAGGCTAATTAATAGTGATAATTTTTTGTTGATAATTTATAATCAGCTTAAATGTTTTCGCATTTATGACTTGCATTCCAGATTACAGAATAATTAATGTTATATCACCATTTTGGTTACGAAAGGCCTGTATGTCTGTCCGTATTACCGCGATTACGTATGGTGTCGAATACAGGATATTTATTTATTTACTTTCTTATTTACTCAATTTACTGCATTCCGTAAAACACACAAAACAACATGTCACTTGACCTGAACGTATCATGCCGACTGCATGACGTGAATAATTTTTCCTTCGAAAAAGTAAGGTTTCATTTTTTGATCTTTCTGCAGCCACAGCGCTTGAATGCAAGCCTTGTATCCAAATTCGTGACGATATTTTCCCTTCAAGCTACTGAATACATTTTCTTACCACCATATATGGAATTTCATAATCTGCCTCCGGGCTATTATTTTTTACTTGAGCGATGCTTAATCACATTTCTACGTTAAAGGTATGGTCGGCCTCCCAGCCAGGATTTGGGCGCTTCGTTTTGATTCTGAGCTGCTTCCGTCTTTGTCACACACCCCGATTTCTTTTCAATTATGAATGGGAAGTAAACCCGTGACCCGTTAACGGCAATAACGGATCCTGACAAGAGAGATTGTGAAATAAAAAGACTAGCTTAACGGACCTTATTTTCTGGATGGGAGAACATAAACGTCTCTGACACCCAGCTCCCCCCCCGCGCCCCGGCTCTGATGTCGCTGTCGCTCCCTATCTCTCTAACGGTAGGTAATAAAGTAATACGGATGGCCACCGACATCTCCCGTATTCATTCCGTTTGAACGAAATGTTTATCCTAACATAAAATATTGATTAGACGCTTTAAAAGGAGCGCAACCCTTTTATAGTACAGACCCCCCAGATTTGTACATTGGAGAGATGTGTTATATGTACGCAGGGGTAATATAAACGAAGTAAAATAATCAGAAGCAATAAAACATCCCCAAATACTGGATTTTAAATTGGTTTCCAAAAACAATGACCGGTATTCAAGCGAAACTTGATGAGGTAACTCAAAACACGGGTTAACATGAGGGGTTTCGAGCTTAGTACGATGGCGTTTTTTATTGACATCTCCTTGGCATTAAACACAAACCCCTGACTAGCAAATTAGTTATATTTGCAATAACTATTCACAGTACTATTGTGCAATGTGAGGAAACGCCGACCGCAAACGCTGACAGGACGCAGTCATAGCAGGCGCTTGCTTTTGCGGCTGAAGTCGGCCGGCTGCGGGCAGCTGGCTCGTGTCATGGGGCACGAGGGCGTCCGCGTGCGTTTCTGTGCTTCAGGGCCAAAGACGGTTGTGGACCCAGGTCTCTCCAGGCAGGTAACAAGCTGGCCTCAGCGAGAGCCAAGGGCAGGAGGTCCTCTGAAGTTTCAAAGACTTTCATGCTACTGGGTCTGATCCTTAATGCCATCTGGCCAAAGTAATTAACATTTTTTGCTGAATAATTAAAAATAAGTTTTTCTAAATGTCTTTAGAGAAATGAATTATTCCGGATATGAGTTTCACTTTTAGTGGTTTGGCTTCTGCAGACATGTAATCCGTTGTCAGGCTGGATTTCTGATGTCACGAGTTCCCAAATCCCAGAGCTATATTCAGAACCTCATCTTTTTTGGGGGAAGTTAGTTGTACGTTTAATTATCCCTCACTGCTATTTTGGCCTGGATTTCACCACTTTCCCCCTCTTTCTCAAGATGCTTACCTTTTATTTTAATCGATTAATTGATTTGAAATCAACTCCTACTATTTTGTTAGTAATTCTGACATCTTTTAGAAGACGATGCAGGGTTCATTTCAGGGGTGGGGCATCAATATTTAAATCATGTTTTTTTTAAATCGGTATATCATGCATTCACATGCACACTTGCATATCATGTGGAGGATATGTAACATGCTGGAGCTCTGAGCTTCACTCATCCATGTAGGATCTGCACCAGCAGCCTTCCACCTGGAATTCTGAGTCCCAATCGCCACCATGGCACTGTAGACAGAAACTCCGCTGTGGCCGTATCCAGCTTACCCGCCGTCCGTGGGTGCGTGCGAGGCATTTCTGGCATTAGGATCCTGTGTCCCAGGTCCGCTCCGGACTTCCTGCACGTGGGAGCCGCCGTAAAGTCGAGTTTTTCTCTGAGCGTGATGGGGCTGTCAGCGTTGTCTGTGGGGGTGCGATGGCTCACATCATTAGGAAATCTTTGCCTGAGGAATGCAGCCCCTCCCTTATTGATCACATCTGCTTGGTTCCAGACCAGGAGCTCGGGAGCGATGTCGTAGCCGGGCCGGACCTGGTCTGCCATTCATCTTGTAGGCATGGGCTAGAGGACCTGCTTATCTCTCACTCGGCTTGCTCAGGAAACCTTGCCATGCCAGTGGGCCCAGTGTACCCAGCTTTGAGCTGGGAAACCAGTGCCCACTATCAAGCAGCCCCACAAGCCCGCCCCCTAGTCTGAACACTTTTTATCAGTCAAACCATCTTCCCCTGCTGCTTTAATTTCACCGAAATTTGGCAAAATAGACCCAGCGGCTTTTAATAACATTTTTTTAAACAAAAATAAAAAATAATACAGATTTTAATTTTAATATTGTCAGCCAGGGGAAACTAAGGGGATTTTTAAAAAAAACCCCCCTTCGGCTTGCCTACGAAACTCATTAAACCTTGGAGCTAAGATTATGTGCCGACGCTCGGTTTTTTTGGCGCAATATTTCCCCGACAGTAGCAATCAGTATGTTAATACAGTAAAGTATCTGGATAAAAGCGCTATTTCTCGTTGTGTTCAGGGCGTTAAGTGTAGGAAATAAACGCAGTTGGTGTCAGATGTTTATTAACGTATGAAGGGTCGAATATATATGGTTTTGCAGGCCACAGGCCAGAGTTTGAAAGGCGCAGTTTTTGTTTGTTGTTGCTGTTTGCTTTTCATCAAAGACGGCGGGCAGTGGGATTTCTGCTGGGGGGGGTTAACTCCCCGAAGCTTTGATAAAATCTAGCTTCTCTGTCCCTTTCCGATGCTGCGATCGCCGCCTCGTGTGCGCGGTGCGCTCGCCCGCCGCTGGGGGTGCTAATGCGCGGCCCTGAGTCCCGGGGAACGGGATGAATTACGGAAACTTCCCCTTTTCGCAGATCACAGTGGCAAGAAATCACATAAGAAAATCCAGTGACCGAGCTGTGCGTTCACCACCCCAAACTCACCACAAATAATCGATTAATAAGTTGAGCATTTTTGTCTGTATGTGATGAATTTCATACGTTTTTTTGTTTACGACATGGTTAATGATATTGAAATTCTTTCAGGTGTTTTTGAATACGTGATGTTTTATTCTGTGGATGGTTAACCTGCAGAACTGGTTGTCTGTGCCTCTTACGGGATCTTATCTAATCAATAATAATAATAATATAATAATAATAATAATAATAGATTTTACTGTGGCACCTTTCATGACACTCAAGGTCACTGATGACGAGTTTTTCCGGTCTGAAACAACATCGTATTAATGGAATGTGGTGTTAGACTCTAATGTGTTTCTCAGTTTTCACAAGATGGGTTAGAGTATAAGTTTGTAATGCCGAGGAATTATCTGCGTATTTATTGCTGGCAAGCAGCTGCTTCGTTTATAATCACTGCCGGCGAGATAAGAGACATCGAACGTGACCTTATGTGTGTCGCTGGTGGAGTGAGATTAGTGTCAGAAATTCTGGCATCAAACAATGAGGTGCCTTGCTTTACGTTTATGAGAAGTCACTGACTCCCGGATCACTGGATCCTTCTGTAGGACACGGCGGGGTCAACCAGCTGGGAGGTGTATTTGTGAATGGGCGCCCCCTGCCAGACGTGGTGAGGCAGCGCATCGTGGAGCTGGCGCATCAGGGTGTCCGGCCCTGTGACATCTCCCGGCAACTGCGGGTCAGCCACGGCTGCGTCAGCAAGATCCTGGGCAGGTGAGCACCCCCGCCCTGTAGCCCCGCCCACTATCCCTACTCAGTGGCCTCATCCAGTAGCCCCGCACAATGACCACGCCCACCAGCTAAGCCAGGCCCCCGCCCTGTAGCTCCGCCCACTATCCCTACTCAGTGGCCTCATCCAGTAGCCCCGCACAATGACCACACCCACCAGCCAAGCCCAGCCGCCGCCAGTAGCTTCACCCAGTGTCCCTACCCAGTTGACCCCCCCTCACCGCCTTACATTTTGACCCAAACCTGCTACTTCATGATTCACACCTGCGACTTGCTTGCACGGTTCCTTTCACACCTGCGACTTGCTTGCACGGTTCCTTTTTCCCTTTGCACCGCAGTACTTTTTCACACTCAGTCCAAGATTCTTAGGCCTTGAACTTTTTTTGGTGACACTTTGGTGGAGGGTGCGCTATTTCAGTATTCCAAACTTAAAAGACCCTCTGCGCCCGCAGCTGTGACTCTACACGCTCTGGAATAATGCGAGCGCCGTTGATTACAAGCAATGGAGGATTTGGGATGAATACATTATATTTATCTTCTCTCCCTCGCCTTTTCTTTCATGCCCCCTCTCTCTCTTTCTCACTCTGTTTCTGCTTTTCTGTCTCTCTCTCTCTCTCTCTCTTTGGAGACAAACCCTGCGAATGGCCCAAATCCTGCCCCTCCCGTTCTGTCTCACAATGAAAGCTTACAAAAGGAAAAGATTCATCACATTTGGAATTTGCATCAAAATGAAACTGGTACCGTATTTCGTGCAGAAAGGGAGAGAGGGGCGGCCTGAATGGGCGAGGGTGCAGGATTAGCGGGCAGGGCTCTCTGCGCTGTAGAGAAATGTGTTCCTCATTGTTCCCTGATGCGTCCCCTTAATGTCTCTGGGTGTCTCAAAGCAGCACTGGAGTATTTCATTTCCTCACTGCTCCACCATCAGTAAAAAAAAGTCCCATTCATTTGGATCAGACCAAATAAATAGATGACAGATAAACCCCGGCTTACCCAGGGTGCACTGGGGATCGATTCACCATCATGTGACATTCCCCCGCCGCCAGGCCCTGCTCCCCGACTTGCTTTAACATTTAGCAGTGTTAAGTGCCCCCCCCCCCCACACCCCCAGAAAAGAACACCCTTTGTAACAGTCCTGTGATCTGACCTTGGCTGAGGGTTCGATTCCCAGCAGGCCATGTGGCTGGAAAGCCAGCTTAGCAAGGCCTACCATGCTCTCGGGGCTTAAGTAGCACAGGGGCTGAAATTAGGGGCTGATTAATTAGGAATCACAGTCACACTGGGGGGATCTGAGATACTGCAAGGGTTTGTACCTTAAAGAGTCACACTTGCATGCTTTAATCTGAAGCAACATGCATTTCTGAGAAAGCAGGGTGAGTCACTCCGTGGAGCAACTAGAGTTAAGGGACATGTTCAGTGGCCCAAGGGTGACATCACTCTGCTGATCCTGGGATTTGAACCTACCGATGACACGCACAGTGTATTAATGTGCTGAGTCACCCGATACGTGTTGGAGGAAGGGGGGCGGAGGTTGCGGACACTTGCTGTGTAATGACAGAGACCCGCGCACACTCTGGCTTTCGCGTAAACGCAATGTGTAAATCCGGCCCGACACGGACCAGTAACGTGTGGAAGTCAGTGAGAGCGTAGCCATTCTAGAGACACGCTTCGGTACACTGGCCCCTAGGGGCCCGAGCAGCCAGGGCGTTTTGAGGGCCGGGAGGCAGGGAAGACCCCACAGCATGCAGCCCCGGGGAGAGATGACACGTGCTGCATAGTAACCCCTCCCTGCCCCGTGTCGCCTGGTGGCCTGTCATGGCACGCCTCCAAACTGTGTGAGGTACATCTCTCTAACCCTCTCTCTCTCTCCTGCTTTTCTTTCCTCTACTCCCTCCTTCTCTTTCTCCCATCTTTCTTTTATCTCCCTCTCCTTATCGCCCTCTCTGTTTCTCTCCTTCCCCTTTTCTCTTTCTCTGTTTCTCTCCCTCCAACCCTCTTTCTCTCTTCCTGCCCCACTCTTTCTCTCCATCCCATTCTCGCTCTCTCTTCCCCCTCTCTATTTCCCTCCATCCCTCTCTCCTCCTCCCTCTTCCCCTGCCGTGTACCGTGCCATGTGCAGGCAGGGTGCCATGTGGCCGCATTCTCCGTCCTGAAAGCTGACTCGTGCTAAATGAATAAAGAGCAGCCCCCCCCCCACGGGTAATTTGGCAGATGCTCATTTGCCCCCCCCCCCTCCCCTGGTACAGACCCCACACGCATGCCGGCACCGCCTGGCCCTGCCAGGCGAATCTTGAGGAAGCTACTCATGGGTGACCATCTGACTTCAGGTCGGACTGGCATAGCGACACAGTGATGGATGGCGCCCAAATTATTAATTCATCTTGTTAATCTGTCTTCCAAGCGCCTATGCAGGGGAGGCTGAGCGGGGAGCCTGGAGCCTGTCCCAGGGAGCATGGCGCACGGGGCGAGGGGGAACGCACTGGGTGGAATGTCAGTTTATCACAGGACACCCGCTCTCTCACTTAGTCTATTAGCATACACGCTAATGCTAATGCTAACCCTTAACTGCACGTCTGCTAACCCTTAACTGCAAGCTCCATGCAAACTCCATGCGTACGGGGGGCGGGTGGAATTCCAGCCAGGAACCACACAGGCAGTGGGATGCAGTGATACCCTCCTGATTTTACTCGTGCTTCTGGAAGAACGATCCTTCTAAGTCTCTCTGAATTTTCCCCAAGTCGATATAAAACCCGAGGCCCATTTTCCGGTTCTTCTCTTGACCCCGGACCACCTCCGCCTCGCCTGTCCCTCAGGTACTATGAGACTGGCAGCATCAAGCCCGGCGTCATCGGCGGGTCCAAACCAAAGGTCGCTACGCCCAAAGTTGTCGACAAGATTGCCGAGTACAAGAGGCAGAACCCCACCATGTTTGCCTGGGAGATCCGCGACCGGCTGCTGGCTGAGCGGGTCTGCGACAACGACACCGTGCCCAGTGTCAGCTCCATCAACAGGTACCGGCCCGGCCTCCACAGGGCCCGCTAAGCGCTCGCGCCCAGGAGGACACTTAAGTGTTTTCATTTAGTGGATGGTTTTATCCAAAACAAAGACTGACAGTCATCTGCGGTGTAGGGCTTTGCTCAGACTCCCAACAGTGACATCACTCTGCCAACCCTGGAATTTGAACCAGTAACCTTTTGATCACTTGCGTAGCTTCAGTACCACACACCTGATGAAATGAGGACGCTGTCTTTTAACAAAGCGATTTCTGATGCATATTTTTGTGTTTATTTTCACCCAGTAGAGTCAGAATCGAAAGCAGTGAAACTGTTTTTCATATCACTGGCCCTTGACAAGGCTATTAGCTGTTAGCTATTAGCTGTTAGCTGTTAGCTGAGCTGCTGTAGCTACTATAAACCAAGTAACTAACTAGCAGAGAGAAAATTCTGGGTCGTCATTCCATGTTTTTTTCCTGTATTCTTTTAGCTAGACCTAGGACTGGCTAATTAATCATCCTGTTGTCAGCTTTAAATAATGATTCGAATTATGAGCCCGTAATTAAAACGCAAAGGCACCATAACAATGTCTGGTTAACGGCGGAATATGAGGCGGCTGAGAAATTGGATTGGGACCGGAGTCAGGCTGTGGGGGCTGGGATGGCTCGTTTGGGGGGGTTGATTCAGGGTGTGTGTGCCAGGGTGATTCTCGGGGTGAAATCATATCTCTGATTGGCCGGGTGGCTCGAACACCCAGACTGAGTGAGTGGGCCTACCTCGAACACATGTAAACCCGGCGGCCGGCGCTCGGGAAGTAGTTCAGGGGCCCAGGAGGAACCTGCCGGGGCCCCCAGCTCCATATTTATGAACAGAGTGCAGCTCGCTGGTTCGACACAATGTGTACAATGACATCGCCCCCCCCGGGAGAGAAGAGCACGGCTGTGCATGGGCAGTCATGCAGGAAGCGTGTGGCCTGACTGCCATGTCGGCCTGCCTCGGCCCCGTGGCCCCTGTCACAGGCCACACACACACACACACACATACACACACACACGTAGGGTAAACATATCCTTATGGGGACCGCTCATTCATTTCAATGGGAAAAATGCTAACGCTAAC
>JABJVO010000015.1:3365682-3375921 GCA_026770805.1 Boulengeromyrus knoepffleri | reverse complement strand
CGTATTACCGATCAGGTGAGGGGTTGGCAGGATTGAGACCGATGAAGACCACCCCCCCCCCCCCCCCCCCCCCATCGCTGACCCATCCAGTGGCCTTTGCTTCCCTCAGTGTTCCAGCAAGACTATGGCTCGCGCCTGGGCCCCGAGATCGGATGCACCTCTGGGCTGTTTGCCGGCCAGTCGGGCCAAATGCAAGGTACGTAGGGAGCTCACTACGCCGAGGGCAGCTGGAATACAAGGGGAGGTCACTTTCAGAAACGCTGGGCCGCTGGGGGCAAGGGGGAGGGTTCTCATAGCTAAACAGAGTCACACCGTCTTCTGCTTCCGCTGTAGAGCCTCCCGTGACCTACCTGAGGGCCCTGTTTACGTTTCCGTAATTCTTAACCGCCAAACCAGGCAATCGATTCACCCTCAGTCTGGAAGTTTGTAGGACAGATGTTGCCATGTTTAAATTATTCAAATGAGATGCATAAATGTTGCCTCAGCGTTGATGGCAGCCATGAGTAGGCGTGGCCTTTTAAGTTCAGCTGGGAGTTCAGCTCTGATTGGATGTGAGCTCTCTCACAGCATTAATGTGTTTGTCACAGTCATGTGATGAACCCCACGCTTCCTGGCCGGTCTGTGCAGATTGATAGGAGGATGGTTTAGCATGGTGGGATGGAACTGGACATCTGGTCTCCATGGTCACAGAGAAAGCATGATGGGAGGGATCCGACATTGAGAAAGACTGCTGGCTGTCATCCACTGTCGCATTTAGCTGTGGCAGTCAGCCTGCTGTCCTCCATGACGGCACAGAAGACCATCCAAACCACGGACTTAACATCCCCAACTCTCCAACTCATGCCCCCCCCCCAATCTGATTCTCTCTCTCTGCCTCCTTCCATCCTTCTCCCTCCTTTCCGTTTCTGTAGGCCCTGCCATCTTTCTCTTCATTTCTCATGGCTAGGCCTCGCCCCCGTGGTGACCCCCCCCCCCAGGGTAAAAGCGGAGTGTGCACAGGGAACTGCATCTGTGCAAATACACAGCTATGGCCTTATTAGCCCATTAGCTTAGTGGCACACGACTCTTCTACATCTTTCCTCACTCAGATGGGACACACACACATGCACCGGTTCCTCCATCCCTTCCTCCATGTTCCGGCTCCCCCTAATGAAGAATAATGACTCTGGGGCTGCCCAGTGGGCTCCTTAAAGACGTTTCATCTCACCAGCTCATCAGCATTTAAGGCCGACGCTGTGATCTGGATTCATTCCTTATTTTGGAAACTGTTATTTTTCCCTCGTGGTGATCAGGACAAGCGAAAGAGGGTTTTAATTTTATCTGACAGTGATCGCACTGCAAAAAGCACCCCCTCATCCACTGCAGAAGTATGCAGTGTTATTTGGTCCTGGTTCACAGTCACAGAATGTGAACGCGAATCTCAGAGGTGCCTCAAATCTCAGAGCCCACGCGCGAGTGGACGTTCCCTACCAATGGCCTGCTAAATACCCCCCTCCCCCAACGGACCCCTCCACCTTGACAGTCCCAGGAGACCTGCCCCATTCTCCAGGCCACAAACGCTTCATCTGTGTTGGCCTAGCTGGGAAGGCCAGTTCGGACCAATTTGGATTGCCAAGTAGTTTGTACCCTCTGACTGATAACCTACAGCGCCTCCTTCAGGTGAATGGAAGTGATTGCGTATAATTGGAAGTGGATTGAGTATAATGCAGTGGAAGACTTTTGTCCATGTCCCAACTGCTGGATTGAGTGTAATGCAGTAAAACGCCTTTGTCCATGTTCTGACTGCGGGATTGAGTGTAATGCAGTGAAAGGCCTTTGTCCATGTTCCGACTGCGGGATTGAGTGTAATGCAGTGAAAGGCCTCTGTTCCTGTCCCAACTGCAGGATTGAGTGTAATGCAGTAAAACGCCTTTGTCCATGTTCCGACTGCAGAGTTGAGTGTAATGCAGTGAAATGCCTTTGTCCATGTCCCGACTGCAGGATTGAGTGTAATGTAGTGAAAGGCCTTTGTCCATGTCCCGACTGCAGGATTGAGTGTAATGTAGTGAAAGGCCTTTGTCCATGTCCTAACTGCAGGATTGAGTGTAATGCAGTGAAAGGCATTTGTCCATGTCCTGACTGCAGGATTGAGTAAAATGCAGTGAAAGGCCTTTGTCCATGTCCTGACTGCAGGATTGAGTAAAATGCAGTGAAAGGCTTTTGTCCATGTCCTAACTGCAGGATTGAGTGTAATGCAGTGAAAGGCCTTTGTCCATGTCCTAACTGCAGGATTGAGTGTAATGCAGTGAAAGGCCTTTGTCCATGTTCCGACTGCGGGATTGAGTGTAATGCAGTGAAAGGCTTTTGTTCATGTTCCGACTGCAGGATTGAGTGTAATGCAGTCAAACACCTTTGTCCATGTCCCAACTGCAGGATTGAGTAAAATGCAGTGAAAGGCCTTTGTCCATGTTCCGATTGCAGAATTGAGTGTAATGCAGTGAAAGGCTTTTGTTCATGTTCCGACTGCAGGATTGAGTGTAATGCAGTGAAAGGCCTTTGTCCATGTCCCCACTGCAAGATTGAGTGTAATGCAGTGAAAGGCCTTTGTCCATGTCCCAACTGCAGGATTGAGTATAATGCAGTGAAACGCTTTTGTCCCTGTCCCGACTGCAGGATTCAGTGTAATGCAGTAAAATGCCTTTGTCCATGTCCCAACTGCAGGATTGAGTGTGATGCAGTGAATGGCCTTTGTTCATGTCCTAACTGCAGGATTTATGCTTTTCAGCATAGAGGCTTTGTGCACATGAGTGTTTCCATAACTGCCCTGTTGCATGAATTTGAGCGTCCCGATTATATACACGTATCCAGGGGACTTCATCTACTCACAAGACACAGAAACATGACCCAGAGAATAACACAATATCCTGGCTGATCCATCCTTGCATTGATGGTCTGTCTTTTCTACCATAGGATTAATGCACCACATTCAGCTGATTGAATAGTTGTCCGATTAGGTTCTTGCTGTGTTTGGAAGATGTCTTGCAGCTCCTACCCCAATACTGCTCACACGCGGACATTCACTGGCAGCTCATCCTAGCTGCACTTATGCCTAGTTTACTCTTTGACAGCATGTATTTTTGCAATGTGCTATTTGCCTCACTACTATTTTGGTTTGGACAAAAGTGTCTGCTAAATGTGTAAAATGTAAATGAATGGGAATGAAATGGGATTTCTAACTGGATAATCCCTGTCCCACTGTCCATCAGCAGCAGTGAGATAAAAACAGTTTCAGGGCTGTTTTCTTGTTTCCTCCACAGGGTCTCCTTACTACTACAGTGCTGCCACCCGAGGAGCAGGACCGGCCGCCACCACCACTGCCTACGACCGCCACTGACCCACCCCGGGGGTGGGGGAGGAGTGGGGGGCGACGGAGGGAAAGCACCAGCACCGGCCCGCGTAAATCTGCCGAGAGGGTGGAGGGGGAGAAGGAGTCACTGGTTCTGAATGCCTTTCTCGATGACAGGCATTCTCGCGGGCAGCCTCCGAGACCCCGGCCTGAGGTCTTTAAATATGACACATGCTCTCCCCAACCCTCCCTCAACCCTTCTCGAATCCAAAAAAAGAGAAACATAGATGGCCTTAAGGTCACTGTCCAGCCAGAGGTGCCCAACGCCGAACTGATGCCGATAATGAGAGCTGGAGTTGAGGGTGGTACCCTGACAGCTCATAAAAAAGGTACCGATTTGTCACTCAAAACCGCCCATCATACACGGACCAATCAAAGGTTTACAACCCAACGTGTTGACCAATAACCGCCGACAGCAATCAGCACCGGAAGTGGCAAACTCAGCGTTTCATTTTTCTGCTGATGAGTTGAAAAGGAGAAAGCATACGAAATCTCGGCCGTCATTCCCGTATGGAACCAGCTTCCAGGAAAACAGCAAACACAACAATGGTTGCCATCACCCCAACTTCCCGCATGGGTTCTCTTCATCTGCCTTGTCCTTTGTCACCTCCGTCCTGAGGTGCCACTCAGCGCAAAGTGTACCGCTCCTTGCCTCCAGAGGAAGTCAGTTGCCTCTTGAGCGCCCCCAATGGGACTTCTTTCACATTACACTAACATGTCCCCCCAGACCACATTCCAGACTTCCACACTGAACATGCACAGGGTTTTCCTTGGGGCGGGTACCGGGGCTTCATGGTGTACACGCTGTGGAAATGGCAGACCCGTCCGTCTCGCCAGTGGTAGCAGTTCCATGTGGTTTGGCCTAATGGGACAGGAAGTTCATGGAGATCAGGAAGCAGGTGGAAGCATGAGAGACCCTCCTCACAAGGCTGCTGCTCCCATAGCCAACTTGTATTCATCCCACCATATTCCAATCCCAGCACTTTTAGTAGATTCAACTCTTAACTCAGCTTAAGATCCCATTTTGAAATCACAGTAAATGTATCCTCCAGGGGACATCGCTGATAAGAGGCGGTGACCCCCCCCCCCACACCCATTCACACCCCCTTTTGTGTCCCCGGTTTGCAGGATGGGACCACTATGGTGACAGACAAAGAGACCATTTTCTCCCCCCGGGAACGAGGCCCAGCGTTTATCCGTCTTTAATGAGTATATATTGGCCTGAGAGTCTCCCAGTGGCTGAACTGAAGCGGTCTTGCCAGTTTAGATGATGATTGAATTGATGAAGAGCTGGCAGCAAAATCCTCTGGCGGAATTGAGAATCTTTTCTTTGTAAGACCCTGTGTAGACACTTGGGTCCTGTGCCGGTGTGTGTATGAAGCTGATTTCCTTTACTGGAGTGTCATTTGCTCACTGTGGATTCAACCGCAGAGGGCTTTGGTGTGAGATGATGTCATCTGTCTGGCCATTTATTGATCTACATGCATTCTATGGGGAAACACAGATGTAAAACATCTTGCTGACTTTCCTCTTGCATTATTTCCTGTTCATACCCTGGGGGATCTGACATCCTGCTCCAAAAGCTACTTTAGACTGTTGAGACACACGGAGTGGGCATGTTATAAACTCGGGTTCGATGGTGGGAGGGGAGAAACAGAGTGTAGACAGTGACTCTTCCTTCCTGAAGAACCATCGAGCTTACTTCTCGATGTAAAATGTGGAGCTTCCTTTTGGAGGAGCAGAAGTTTGAGCGTGTGAAGGCCTCTCTTCCACCTCATGTCCGTTGATGTTTTTGTGCCTGACATGGAGAGCCCTACAACCACCTGGCGCAAGTTCACGTATGGACATACAACAGCCCACAGATCTCCAACATCATTTCAAGCATGTCCTGGTGTACATGACCTTGGCCAGGCAAATATAATAGTCTTAAAATAGTACAATAGTGGCAGATAACATGGTGAGCGGAGGGTACAGTGGCTTGATAATCTAGCTAAAGAACAGCAGCTTTGGATTTAGGGCAGAAGAAATGGAGGGAAAGCTTGAGGTGATTATCAGTTGGAAATGTGGCAATTCCTGCTCTCTTGTTCGTACCAGACGTTTTGAAACAATTCTTTACTCAGGGTAAGACCTTCAGCATTATCCGAAAGGGTGCCTTGGCAAAAGGCAAGGGTTAAAGAGCACTCTGAGGGAATGAAGAACGTAGGCGTTACAGGACAGTTTGGAAGTGCGACATGACAATGTCAGTCAGTTGGCGCGGAATTGTGCCGTGATGAATGCTTTTCCCAGGAAGCAAGACTTAAGCACAACGACAATGAGCCCAATCGACATTCAACAATGTTGTACATCTTCTCCAGACAACCTACCTTGATATCCTGTTAGAAGTGCATTCAGAATGATGTCACTTCCTTTGTACCACTACTAACTAGTACAAATGTATCCAATAGCATGTAAAGATTATACGTATAGGAATATATTTATATATGTACACCGAGTATGTACAGAACTCCAAAAACTGACTTAAAGCACAGAAATGTAGGTTCTCTCTATATGCAGAGCATTTGAGTAGGATTTTAATGTGTCTTAAATGGGTTTAGATGGTGAAGAGTTTAATATATTTCTACGGTAGCCTAAACATGACCAGTGTTCTGTAGAAGGTGTGTGACAGTGAGTATGGTAGCAGGATACGTTAAATGAAACACAGGAGCCCACGACAGCCATAGTGAGAAGCCATCGGCCAGTTGCACTTCTCTCCAAGTTGTTTGCAAATTTAGTTGTCACCTGTTGTCTGTGATCCTTGGCTGTCTTGCCCATAAGAGACTGAGGACACAGGGAGAGTGCATGGTATCTTGATACCCAATGCGACCTCCACGTCATATCAGAGTTTTCGCAAGTGGCAGGGGACAGGTCAAGACATCGAAGGCAACTGAAGACCTGCATCCGGGGATGATTGCCTTCACTGGCAGTGCCACGCAGGGGGAGGGCGCTTCTCAGGGCTCGGCCATCTCTGTAGATTCCCGCATGCCAGGCCACAGGGTGGCAAGGGGGGAGACACTGTGTCCCAAGATCCTCTGGTCCCCTGTAAAACCATGTGACACAATGGATGACCAAAAATATGATGAACAGTGACCTTCATTGAAAATGCCTCCCTTTGTGACTAAGTAAGACCTTTAGCATCAGTTCGAGCATTGGTTCAAGCTCTGATGGGAGGATTATTTTGCCTAATACCTGTTCAGGCTTTCAGTTTGGCTGAATGAAATCATCAGGGCACAGGGAAGTGGTGTGTGTGAAGTTCTGGAATCTCACCTGGAGCTACACACCTAAATCACATGAGGCAGTCCAATTCATTTTTGATGTTTCCTCTATGTGTTGCAGTGTCATCTTCTGAATCTAAGCATCATCTTGTGAATACCTGCGTTTCTTAGGCTAACTAGCGCAGACGCAACCCATGAAACTATCACAGCAGTGTTAAAATTTACCTTATTCCTTCCATCCGAGGAGCGATGCACCTGAAATACACCAGCTAATTTACAGGACAGTGCCTTCTCTCAGCGTCAGTGACATTCTCATATATCCTACTCTCCTGTGATTGTCAGCAATCCAAAGTCATCTAGTGGACTCGAACGTCCCCAAAAAGCTGCCAATGTTTAATGATTTCCTGCTGGGAAATTCAACTATTGATGGTCATGTGGTTTATTGCACTAAACGCAGAACCTTCGACAGACAGGAAAAACTCAGTCTAGGGGGCTATTTCAGCAAGAATAACTTTTCAGCACAAGTTTGCCAGTAGTCATGGAGCACAATCAAGACCCAAGTTGCCTGTTTGCTTTGGGTTATGGAGCTTTTTTTATGGAATTATGATGCTACAAGCAGTATTAAAACATATGCAGAGTATGCAATTCAGATTTAGGGCTCTGGTATTGTAACCGCAAACAGCCCCGACTTTTGTTCTGTTGGTGTAATTCTTAGGAGCTCAAATCTTGATCCTGAAGTGCAGGACTGCTAGACAGTGTTATCATACCATAGCAGAATTGTAGTGTAGAATTCACCCCTCCCCACTGGGCCTTTTCTCATCCCCAGTGTCCTCTTGTGTTGTATGTCTATTTGCTGTATGGCCGTTAACGAGCACCCAACACAGGCAATGTGACCTTCTGCGAATGTTCCGCTGACTTGAACTCCTGTTATGTGTTTGAGGTCCTGAAGTCCAAATCAATGCTTCAGGAACACAGCAAACAGAACCTTCAGCTTAGGCCTCCTCTAGCAGTTAACACAGAGTTTAGCTAGTTGATCCTTATCTAAAGAGGGTTGCCCTAACCCTGGTTTCACCCAAGCTCAGGTGAAGTGAAGCACAGTAGAGTTGCCATGCTAACACTCTGAAAGGCATGACTGGGGATCTGTACTTCCTTACCTGCTGTGTCCTCTGTGGCAGTTGGGGGGGGGGGGGACACCGGCCCTCAGGGACCGTAGACCTGCTGTGCCATCAGAAACCACCCTCTCCATCTTCATAAAATCAGCTGATCGCTCCCCATTCACGCAAGATCAAATGTGCTTACCTCCCTGAAAAAAAACGTGCCCCATGTCTCCTTAGCAAAGGGTATTTCGATATCATTCAAAATTGCAAATCCTTAAAAAAAAAAAAAACTGAATAAAATCAAAAAAGTGGGCGTAACATTCATGGGCCCTGTCCAGTTTTCATACTGACCCTCATGAATAATCTAGGATGCAAATAAGGGGAGGTATGTTTATGATGTTACTACTGCGCAACCCACTACACATCTATCAGCACGACGCCCAGTGAGTCGTCCGCACGATTATAAACGGAATTATAATGAAGCAAAAAGTGACTTCATTACAGCGGTAATTGATTTTCTGGGCTTTGTTCTTACTCTTTGGTCTGCTAACCATTCGCTCCTACTGACAAAAAAATCCCATTGAGCCAATCACAATGTATAATTCTTCTCATTAGATTCAGCAGAACGCATTGTTGAAGTTCTGCGATTTTAATAAGTCTGTTCCAGGAAGTACAAAAAGAATTATTATTAGATTTTTTTTTAACTCCTGTGAGACGAAAAAAAAGGCGCAATACAGCAAGTGTGACATGTTAAAGTTGCTCTTAATGTGACTGAAGAATTAAATGTTTGGGGGGAACACACATTATGACATATAAAATAGCAAGAGTTTGCGTCCTTTGATTAAACACTGAAATAAAGGACTGTTTTATTCTGTCTATTCCTACATGCAAATATTATCACATTTTATAGGGGCTAATTGGTCTCTGATTCTAATGATCCCATTTCATGCAAAGCTATGGACTTCTTCAAGAATTAGGCCTTCATAGTTGTCTGAACACCTCAGCAACAATTTAAAATGAAAGGGGGGGAGGTACCACACTCCACCAAGGAGTTTTGTTAGCTGATAATGGTATTTCTTGCGCAATGGGAGAGACCGCCTCGGAACATTTGAAAGTCATTCTCGTACATCCCGTCTCTCCGTTTACATACCGGGATCCTTCAGTTCCCAGGCGCAAGAGATACAGGCAGCCTATCATCTCGCGACAGATTGAGACGCTAATCCCCGCTCACCGCGACGGGCTACCGAGATTTCGGAATCTGAGGAGTGGCGGTTCGCTCGCTGCAACTGGGGGGCTGGGATGCCAGACTTGGGGGGGTCTAGCCTTTACTAAGGATTTCCAAAAAAAAACAACATAGATGTCCTGGTTCTCACCTTACAGTGGCCTTTCTGTACACCCTCGTTACGTTGTGTCCGTGGCTTCTTCTGTTCTGGAGTGTTGAGGATATTTTATACCGACTAGGTTTTTGGAGAAAAATACGCTGCGAGTAAAGCAGGCGAATTTGTAAATCGAAACTCGTCAACGTTAAAAAATAGCTAAACACAGAAACACGAAAATACTAATACATATCTATAGCATCCACCAAAGTCTGAGATGCAAGTTTAAAAAAAAGCTTCACTTGTAAAGAATTGAAAAAAAGTAAAAAAAAATACATTGAAAATGCCTTGAAAAGGATGGAGACGACAAAGAAAAAAGGATAACCTTCGTAAAGAATCCTTCTTTAAGAAATGTGTATGTTTTCTATTCAATTTTCTAGTAGCTAAAACAAACTTGGTGTTCTTTCTTAGTGTTGTGTGTTGCTTTTCGTGTCATAATATTTGAATGTACTTACAGCAGTGCCAATTTGCCAAAGATATACAGTATCGATTCATTTCTCTCTCTGATTTTGTTTTCCGGGTTGTTCACGCTGGAAATTGTGACTTAAATATCATTATTATTTTGATTGCTGTTAATATTATTATTATGTTTTTTATTTCTTTTGAGAAATTAAATTTTATTTCAGGTTTTTTTTAAATAAGATATGGTGAATTGCAGCCAGCTGAGGATGACTCAGCACAAACCTGCAATGTTATGAAATTGTAGGCTAATCAGTATATATGTACATCTGTTCACCTGAGTGACTGTCCTTGTGAATTATCGATTTATGTACCAGTAATGTGAAGCAAAAGTAATTATTTGTAAATATTTGCCATAATTTTATTGGTTCCTAAAAATAAAAGTAATTTTTTTTAAGTTAAAAGGTCCCCTGTGGTTGTGCTCATCTCAATGGTTCCTGTCTCATGTACCATGTGACCCGCAGACTGCTGGGTGATTGGTTTTTCACATGAAGGTCACATGATGTGATTGGTGGCTGATGGGGAGAATATTAATGAATTAACTCGGGATTATTTGTAACGGTGAAGACTGGGCACAGTCAGCTTCAAACTGTGGATATTAATCATTGCACCTTTATTTAAATTCTTTAGTATTGAAATAATGATGTTTCCGATTATTTTACAGTCGAAAC
>JABJVO010000015.1:3327300-3342127 GCA_026770805.1 Boulengeromyrus knoepffleri | reverse complement strand
GTAACTCTTTTTGGCCCAAAAAAAAAAAAAAAATAAAAACCCTTTGCTTAGTGAAAAAAAAAAAAAAAAGCCGGGGAAAAATTGTAAAAACCAAAAAAAAGGGAATTTTCCCCCCCCCCCCCCCCCAATTTAAATATAAAAGTTAAAGAAAAAAGTTTTTAAAAGACACAAATAAAAAAATAACAGATCCTTCCGGTTAGAATGATTTTGTTATTTACTTTCAGTATGCTGTATGCTACCATCTGCTAGCTGGGTACACGCGGTATTGATCTGCCCCCCCCCGGTCGGTAAGTCCATGCACTCTCAGCTGTCGTAAATTTAAACGACTAAATCACTGTTCTGCACTTCACTCCCCCCACCCCTTTCATCTCGAACAGGAAGAATATTCACTCATGGCGGTGGACAAAGCATCCGCCGCCACATCTGCTTGGAAGATGGTCGGCTACTCCCCCGCTCATCCCCGAGAGGTGCCTGAAGTGTTAATGTTTTCCATGTGCGCGCGATCGACCCGATTAACGCGAATAATACCCACAGTCCCATACGGAAATTAAAATAAATGCAAATTAACATCTGACAAGCGAGCCTCGAGTGTTTAACACTGTTACAGCCTCAAACCCCGTGTAACCAAGGCGTCGTCCATTGAAAGATGGTTAGAGGAGCAGCGTAAGTAATTTCAGAAAATAAGTTCATATCTAAAAAAAACATAAAATATAAGCCTAATTGAAAAGTGGCTTTTAGTACGCTAGATCTTCATTGGCTGACGTGACAGATTACTCTTTAAATACGAAGTGTGTTTTTCACCCAGGGTGATGATGGTATCTCTTTGGGTATAAAAGGTTAAGACGGGGTGGATAACATGCGGGGAATTATATTAGAGCTCATTATGCATTGATTAGTGTGCTGACGTGTGTTTGACGGGCTCGGGCAGTGAGAGTCGTGGGGTCGGTGGTTTATCCGGAGGATAAACACGTGGGTGCTGGCGAGGGCAAAGCAGAATGACACCTATTCTTTAATTTAACCCCTCCCTTCCCGACCGACCATTTTCGCAAACGAACGCTTTAATGATGTGTCACAAAACAGAAGGGCTGAATTAAGAAACTAGCAGTCCACTCTCTCAGGATCCACAATCTTGTGGGGGGAGTTGGGGGTAACTATTCCATATATGGTTACCATGTGGCTGCCAGAGCCGGCAGATAGATGGCGCCCCACCCTCTCTCCACCCGTGGCCACTTGCTCCAGCGCCGAGCGTTTTATCATGCTAATGTGTGCAGTGCGGTTGTTTGCGTTGTGCGCGTGTTCGGCTGTAGACACCAAGATCAGAAACCCCCGATCAAAGACAGGATTTCTGAAACCCCCATCTCAGATTCTAGACCCCCACCCCATCAGCCCATATCTTCATTGAAGATTTCATTACATATTCAGGCTGAAGGATGCCCCCCCCCCCGCCAACAAAAAAGGTCAATGTTACCTATCTCTGGTGGGCCCTGGGTTAGCGTACCACCCTTGTGTTCAAACATGATCCTTTACAGACAAGTGTCGTTATACAGTGTGGAAACCACATGAACACCTGTGGTTGACATTTTATCACCTGTGTTTTAATTACAGTGTAATTATTGTAGGTGTAATTACCACAGGTGACACTGTGGCCTGGCACCTCTAGGGTTATAGACTCGCAGGCTCTGTGAAATGTGCTCATCGGGCTGACAGACTTCAAAGAGGAGGAGGACTGCAATTTTTAAAGTCTCCTTGGTGCCTGATTGACAGTGTGTGTCCTGTGATGGACCATCAATCTGTCCAGGATGTACCCTGTTTTGTGCTATGTGATGCTTTGGGATTGTATGATCTCCAGAGCTGCACGATGTAGTGTGCAATGTTAATGTTGACATTACAGTATTGATATGCACATGCAATTGTAACATTGCAAGGACAGTAATAGTCACCTGGGTAGTGACCATGAATTATTGGGGAGTGTGGGGGGGGGGGGGGGGGGGGGGGGCGCGCAGAGACGAAAGAGGATGTAGGGGGGGGGTAGTTGTAACCCCCCCAATAATCAAAACCAGCCAAATGGATGGAAACCTCAACTTAAATGGGTGGTGCCCCCCAGTGTTCCACCCAAAGTTATGCCCATGCTTGAGACCGTCAATAAGTTTCACCAAGAACGCAAAGATCACACTTGTGGGCTTGGTAAGACCGGTCTTGCTGAACTTTGGATGCAATGAATCATGGGATTGTTCTGGTTTGCATCTTTGATATTTGGGGCAAAAACGACATCCGGGGATTTTTACCGTCCTCTGTACTGTTCTTTGTATTGGATCTGGTCTTCGGCAGCGGAAGATGATGTAAAATGTGTACGTGAGAACACAAGTACGGTGAAACAGGCATACTGAGAAACAGCCAATCAGTTTTACTTGGCTGTACTTTATTTCGGGTCTTTTTTTGTTGTACAATATATTGCAATATTTAACATGGAAAAATGTCAAATATCGTAATGTGATTTTATTCCATTAACGTGGAGCCTGGAGCCTGTCTGGAGGTACCTGGTGTGTGAGGCAGCCACACACACACACACACACACACACACACACACACACAAGCCCAGACACACGTCTACATTAAACCCAAGGAAATAGCAATTATAGCAAATTACTTATAGCTCTGTTTTAATAATTGTTATTACTGGCTTTTATGATGTTCAAAATGAATGATAGCAGTAGATTAGGACAAAGTCTAAAAATAAACCATAGAAGTAATGTGGTCTTTCTATGAAATTAAAATGAACATTTAAAAAATATAAAATCAGATAAATTTTAATTAGTGCCCTTTTTGTTTTCATTCATTTGCAGAGAAAGAGGCTTTTGAGTAAATGATTCTGGAGAATCACATTGAATATTGAAAAAGGCAAAGCTTTATTGTAAATTGTCACTATGTAACACACATTTTTGAAAAGTTTATGCGATGATAACACATTAATATTATATGATGCTATGCAGATATGAGCATTATATTGCGTGATATCTATATGATGCAATAGAAAAGCACATCAAATAAATATTGTCAAAACTGTTTAACTGTTAAAAACATTTAAATTTCAGTACAAACTGACTTCTATAGATAAAAATATTTATGCTGTATTTACAGTAATTTTAAAATGACTGTAGAAAATATGCTTGTAATAACCAAGTAGCCAATAGGAATGTGAATTCCCACCTTTAAAGGTGTCATGTTTGGATATTTAATGAGTGAAGGCATTTCCGGAATGATCCGGACCTGGAGGCCGTCGTTTCCGATGTTCCATCCTGGACACTCCTATCACAATATGGAGCCTTAAGCATCCCGTTTTCCCGGCACTTCACTTTGCCCCGCTGGAGTCAGAGCCCCCTGCTGGTGAGTGCTGGCAGCACGTCTAGCCCTAGGAAGGTCCTCACTTGACGAGCTGAAGACACGGTTTCCTCTCCTATGACCCGGTGGAGTTGCACAAGTGTGACATGGGTCTCCTGCCGCCTGGAAGGCAGAGAATCACGACATAAGGTCTCGAGTTTGAGACTGACGGACCGTTCAGAACGAGCAAGCAGGCCAATGGCTTTCTGTAAAGCAGAGGTCGCCAGATCTGAACTAAAAATTAAAAAAAAATATCTGCCCAATACCTGAAACAGCAGATAAGGTATTTTACTGCATGTAAAGTTCAGCCCAGCTTTAAGGGTTGATGTTTGGATGGATAATTGGTGGAAACCATGAAGAAGGAACACAGCTGTGGATTTTTGCAGTAGATCATGGTAACTGAGCAGGAAGAGACAGTGAGATGCAGTGTGATTTAGATGTCTACGACAAGAGCCTGGTGTTGGAGCAGATCAATACTATGAAGATCTGTGAGATCCTGAGAAAGTGTGTGTGGGGGGGTGCTGTGTCCATGGAAACAGTTAGGCCCGCTCTTCCCTGGCTATCCTTGCCCCCCCTGACCTGCCTCCTCTCTCGGTGGGTCCCTGCCCTATCTATGCTGTGTGGGGTCGCCCCCCCCCCCCCCCGCATGGCTCACCTCTGGGCCCAAACTGCTTCATGTAGCAGTAGGTGCAGTACGGCTTCTCGTCGTGCTGGAAAGGACAGGAAACGACAGGTGAGCGTCAGGGGTTGCGATGCAGGCCACCGCGTCCTGGTGTGACACCAATGGCTTTTGAGGGACACTTAAGTGGGTGACTGTGTGTCTGAGCAGTGGTGGTGGGCATTCGGGGTGGGGGACATCAGCCCCCACCCAGATATGCTCCAGATCTCTTTCTGAATTTTAAAAAAATATTTTTAAATTAAACCGCAATGACAGCGTAGCTTCTGATCACCAACACGGAGGGTTACAACAAAAGCAGGTGCCCAAGGAGTAAACACTGAAATGCTGTGCAAAGACAGCGCCACCCAGTGGGAGCTCGGGGTCCTGCGTCACCCTGTGCCTCTGTACCTCTGCGTGCTGGCCTGGGTTGAGCTGCCGTTTGCACTCCTGACATTTCAGGCAGAGTGGGTGGTAATCGCGGCCCAAGGAACGCTTCTTCTCACCTGCCAAAGGAGGGCGTGGCCTCATTATGACATCATCACATGAATTCAAGGCCTTTTGCACTGTGATTTATAAATAAAATTGTCAACATTTCGTTGTAGAAATACATAGTAAGATGCATGTAAAATTAGAGCTATGTGGATCTAAATAACAAGAAGAGGACAGAATATTGATTCTTCTCTAATCAATCACTTTGTTTAGTCAGTCTTACTCTGTTTTCTTAAACAGAGCAATTCTCTTCTTATGAAGTTTACCATTTATTTCACAGTATTGTGTTTCTGTCACAGTCTAGCCTAGCGTGGCAGCATTGTGGTGCTGTGGTTCAGGCATCCCGCCTTATCCCCGCCCCTTCCTGCCTAAGCAACACGGGTTGCTCCATTTGAATTAACCCACTTCCTGTTTTGCTCTACGTCCTTCTAGATTTCATCAACGGTCAAAAGCAGCCTGACATGTCTCTCTCTGCCCTCTCGCAGGATTGCGGAAAATGCTACACAGCATTCCGGCACCCCAAGACAGAAGCGAACCCCCCACCAGTCCTCGTGGAGCATTCTAGTGTGTCAGACTCCTCATCAGTCACAACAAATGGGTTACTCAGATCCTCAGCAGTGCTCTGTACACACATACCCTCACAGCAATGCATGTAGCTGAAGCCAACTATATTTTTCTATTTCTTAGCAACCTTAATAACTAATTATGCTAAAAACCTGAAAAGTTCCTCGAGCACATACTAGTAATTTAATGAAAAAGAGCAGCATGACCTAAAATTGAACAGCTGCTAACCTAAAGCTACTGCCTTGTTTACTGTTTTATATTTAACAAATACAGTTTATCCAAGGTTAAAACCTTCAGGTGATACCCAAGATGTCAAACAACACAACTGTTTGAAAACACAGTGGTCAGTCAAGGAAATCCTGGTAATTTACTTTAATTCCTGAATGATAATATTTTGGCCCTTTTATATCATCCATCCATCCACCCATCCATCCATCTTCTGTAACCTCTGGTCCTATTCCGGCTTGCAGGGGGTCCGGAGTCTCTGGCCTTTTAGTTATTTTATAAGATTCTTGTTTTTGCTACATTTCCTGTTACCCTTTGTTCTATCTTTCACACATTTTCTGTTCTGAGAAGCTTCAAAAAATCTAAACAGATTTAATAATCTGAAATATCACATCAACTTTAACTAAACAAAAGGAGCAAGAGCCTCATAATCAGAGCAGAATCGCGGTGTGAAAGGCCAGATGTCTGGGAAGCAGAAACGAAAGCTATTCAGCTTTTAGCTGTGCGTCAGCGTAACAGACATGAAGTGTATATGCACTGTAAACTCACCGAAGTAGACGGGTTTTCCACAAATCGGACAGTATCCCACCATGACCGCAGCCGAAGTCAGGTCCCGTTCTCGCCCAGATTAAACACTGCTGCGTGTTTCAAAGACGATCAGGGACGCATTCCTCATCGGTGTACCTGCTGTAAGCGCTGTCGAGTGAAGCCAGGATGTGGTACGAGGCATAAGATGAAAAAAAAAAAACAAGAACAGCAGGGGAAAATCTTTCATTTCAGACGACCACATATTTCAGCTTTTTTTCAGTGTTCAGAAGATGAAATGGTGCCCTGCCTTTGCTGCTCCCGAAAATGTCAGGCGGGTTTCAGATTTAGCATCTTTTATTGACAAGATGCCATTTTGCTGAATGATTTGACAGCCGAACGCTGCAGATATGGAAACGTCTGACAAAATTAACCATTAACCCAAACCTGGGTTGAATCATGTTTAGCAGTCAGCAGGTTATTAAAAACTTCAGTCAAGTGCTGAATCACAGGAAGCTTTAAAATTGTTATTTTAAAAAAGTGAAATGTTTTTGCATCCATCCTATTTTGCTCTCATTTGAAACATACACACACACAGAGGTGAGAGTGAAGCTGGGGTCTGAGTAGAGGGTCAGACCATTTATCCGGTAACCTGCAGCATTTTGGGGGGTTAAGGCATGGGCGTAATTTCCAAGGGGTTAGGGGGGTCATGACCCCCCAATAATCAGATCCAGCCAATATAACCCCCCCAATAATCATGTTTCCCCCGTAATGGGTGGAGACCTCGACCCCCCCAATGTTCCAGCCAAAGTTACGCCCTTGGGTTAAGGGCCTTGCTGAAGAGCCCAATGGACATGTGACTATTCTATCAAGGATGGGATTTGAACTGGCGACCTTCTGATGACAGAAGTCACACACCATCACCCCAGTTTGAAGGTAAACACATCATTTTAGTCATGCAAAAATGCTAAACTTCGTATTTCAGGACCTGAGGGAAATTTTAACCAGTAGGATGTGTGGTTCACAACTGCTGGAAGGCCCATCTGCCATGAAGAAGCTAAGGCTGATGGGAGATGGGAGACCCCAGCGGACAAAGACCCCAACCCCCTGTCTCCCGCGGCTCGAAGGTGCTACGGGCGTCCCGCCGACCTCACCAGAGTGACCAGCCTGCCTGGAAGTATTTTAATGAGTAAATTCAAGAGATCTTAATCAGCAATGCATTCGCAGCTGAGATAACGAGAAGAGTTATATTGTGGGAATGTACCAGGCAGACAACAGTGATGGCATTTGAGTTTGCGCATGTACTGCTGATACATATTTTACTCTATATTAATAGTACAGAGAGCTTTATTGTTATTATTAGCACGAGGAGATTACATAACCAGCCATCACCCATAACCACTTATCTAGTACAAGTTCACGGTGACATTGATTATATAGTTACGATATAAAATTAATTTTAAATTTGAATTTTCCCTGTTATCTCCAGAACCCGCCCCACGCGATCCTGACTACTGAGTGGAAAGCAGCTAGACGAATGGATCGAACTTGCTTTGCTATTCAGCGTTTCTCCAGCTGAATGAGATGTATCATATTTTTACAGCTGGATCGGATACGCACAGCGGGCGACTAGAGCCCCTAGAACAGGTATTCCAAAGTACATTTAAAATTTAAATTCAAAATTGGACTTCATTGGCACAATTATTGCCAGGGCCCTTGTTGCTAAAGCATAACATTAAAGATAAATATTCATAAATAAACGCTCATCTTACGGCTCTCGCATAAACAAGTGCACATGTCTTGGTGCTGCGGATGTAGCCTTAAAGAGTATAAAGCGAGACTCTCTGTCCACGTGACACCTCATGCAGGTTGTTCTTTCTTCATAGATGTAGCGCACTGAGCTTTACATCTTCCGAAGCTTCTCCGCACACAAAGAAATGCACGTTTTAAACATTTAATGCTATTATTTTTTTCTTTTATTTTTGCCCACTCGGTATTATTCTTATTATTATTATGTTTACAAATAACATTTTTATTTATCTCATTTCATTAACTGGCGAGCTCCCGAATTCCTCCGCTCCACAAATTACACATCAAAAGACACATAAATCTGTATTTCAGAGCCCCACTGAGTCTGAGGGCCCAGGCTTGTGACGATGCTCCCCGCCGCCCAGACTCACCCTCCCGCATAAATTACCGCCGGTCTGAAGATTAAACCCCGAGCAGCGCCATGAAAAGCCTGCCGACGATGCGACGCGTGTATGTGAGAAACGTGCGGAGATCTCATGCGTCGCGTCCCGTTTTTTTTCTTTTAATAGTTGAAAAGCGCTGCACTTCAAAAGGGATTGAAATTCGATTAAATGCAAAAAATAACAACCGAGCTTCATTTGCATTCTCTCCTGTTGTCTCGGTTTTTAGCCGTCGACTACAAAGAAGAAACACTTGGTTATATAGCCTCTTCTTCGGCAATGGGCGCAATTATTTTAATATAAATGTCACAGGTTCCCACTATGATTCGCCTACTGAATTCAAGTAGGCCTACATTCGCCTGTGTATACGTGCCTATTGCTAGGTATTCTATCTCCTCCTCTCACATGATCCCGAAGTGATGCTGGACGGCGGCATCACGCTGCGCTTCCACCTGTGGTTATAGTTTGCCAACCAGGGATTGTGTTTGGTGGGCGAGGCAGGAGGCTTCGAAACTCAACGCGTCTCAGCCTCAGCCGATTCCTCCTTAATAGCGAATAAAATTTTACGAGGGCAATGCAGTTTAATGGCAATCGTAAAAAATAAACGTTTAGGGTCTCGGCGTGACTTCATGCGCCAGAAGCAGATGTGCAGAAGGCGCGCGCTGTGTGCATAGGGAAGGTGACCGGGGGACTCAGTCAGGAGGTGACAGAGACCGCGAGGGGGGGCTGGCGTGGGCGGAGAAGGCCACCTTCTAAGTACTCCAGCATCAGAGAATTAGAGAGGCAAATAATAATAATAATAATAATAATAATAATAATAAAGCATATTTAAGAGCCAGGAAATGGTCGCGAGTGACAAAAGGAGGCTACAGCGGTACAGGGACTGTCAGGAAAGCGGGACTAGAAGTGCGGCGCTTGGGTGCCGGAGAAAGAAGGAAACCAGGAACAAAAAGAACAATTAAGGCACCGTCTCCGGGGAGCCCGTGACTAATCAGAATAATTTGCAGCGAGCCTTCCCCCCCCGCATCCGTTTGCACTCCGCTCCCTCCCCCTGTCCTCTTCTCAGACAGCTTTTGTCTTCCCACCGGAGCAGCTTCAGGTGGGGGAGCCGAGTCTACAACCGCCCCCCGTGCAAAGCCGCCGTCTCTTCGCCTTCACTTCCCACCAAATGCTGCTCCAGGGGCGTCCGCAGCGCTGTGCCGTTCGAGGGACGCCGCGCCGTTTCCCAGATTCAGACACATCGCGTATGAAATTCCACCAAGTTTTACATTTTATGCAGAATTTGTCTCATCAGCAGCACTACTGTCCCGCATAAGTTTGAACTTCTTAAGTAAACAACGGTATCACAGCAGCAGCTTATATCAACAACACACTTCTACTAACAACTCTTTAAGTAAAACCGCACACATACACATGCAGCGGCAAATAAACCCTCTTCCCCCACCGACATATTTTGCCCACCGCGCTGACTGTCCCAACACACGGTGGGCGCACGCACACGCGAATACAACACGACATTAAACACTATACATGACGCTATAATACAACACAATCACAAGACAATAGACACCAACTATGCACAACATTTCACATTATTTACATAGCTGGCACCGCTCCAGCATGCCGCACTGCCCGATGGGTAGGTTCCCCCCAGCCTTACAGTATATTTTGCGGTTGAAGTGAAATGACAGTTGTAACTTTAAACTTAGGCTACAGCATATTTCAGTATAAACCTTTAGACAGATAACCTCTGCCCTTACGGTATTCAATTTATATTGTAGAAGTTTCATATTTTCGAAACAATCTTCTAGGGCAGAATGTCACTGGGCTCTTTCTATACAACATCGACTTTGTGCGACCCCGTTCAGTGTCATACAGTGCTATTTGTGAAAAGATATAGACAATAATGCGAATAATGCAATATACACAACAATGTGTGTGTGTGTGTGTGTGTGGGGGGGGGGCGGATTGTGAATTCTAGGCTCAGACAACATGATTGTCTCCATCGGACTCAAATTGAGGCCCTTTCTCTATTTTTGCAAGTTTTCGCGTGTTGTCGCAGCGTTTGTTGATCCGACGTAAATAACTCTGTGATAAAAACATGCATTAGCATATAAACGTGATATCAAGCTGATCAAATTTTCACACAGCGTGCGATTTCCGTAGGATCTTTGATTCGACTCCTACTGGGGCGGCAGAATTCACACAGATATAACTCAAAGCACAACAGCCTAGCAGGAATCAGCGTGACATTTGAACCTTTGTTATTCCCTCTGCTGATTTACAATACATTAACTGAATTATAACTGTATTGTTGCAAGATAAAAGGATATAATGTTATCCTGCAGATAAAATTTCATACGAGTTTACCGTTTCCTGCTAGGATTGACTAAAATCTTCCAGAAAAAATACCTGTTCTGCTTAAGAGATAAAAGTACTCATGTTTCGTGATTGGTTCAGACTATATATTGGTCATGTTGCGTAAAAAACAATTGGTAAAATTTTATTACAGAGTAACGTGTTTTGTACTAGAGATATAAATACACTTTCTTGGTGACGTTGCTAAGTTTGAATTGATACTATTAATGGTAAAACTGTGATATATTGACAAATAGTTGTTCGTGTTATTTTATGGTTTAGGATTTTTGTGCAGTGTGTGGAGGATACGGTGCCCTGACATCCCGCTGAACCCACCCCTCCCCCCAAAGTAACCGGGGAGCGCCATCATAATTAACACCCGCTTAATTACGGACTTGGATGACACAGCCGTGCCTCCGACGTTGGAATCCGGGGCCCCGTCTCCGCTGTAGGTCTGGCACCAAACCAGCGACCATCCAAACGGATCCAAGCTAAACTTGCCACGCGCTGCAAACCAGAAACAGTCCTCCGCGTGCCGAGATATCTGCGCTTAGAACGCATGTCGTGAATTTCCTTGGGTTCCTCACTGCCAACAATAAGAAGATGCGGATCAAAAAAACAAATCTGCTTGGCATCTGCTAAAAACTATGAAAATGACAATGTCGATCCAAAGCATATATACGACCCTATTTGCTTTATTTTTGTTATGCAAATGTTCTGAACGGAATTGCTTGTTTTGAAAGTGCTGCTAAAAACAAAACTGAGCTTTCAGAAGACGACCCTGAAAAGGATTTAAGGCTATTCTGCAACAATGTTTCACAACACGGCTGAAAACGTTTTTTTTTTTTTTTTCCTGGAGAAATACCTTATAATTACTGAGCTGTGTTTTAAATGAAATTTAAAATATTGATTCAATTTAAAACATTGCCACAAAAAGTTGTTTGAGTGTAGAAAGCCCAATTTCCAGTCTGACAGTAACAATGAAAAAAATAAAAAGAATGTCTATAAAAGTAGGAATCATAGAGTCGATGTAATGGAGGCATGTGGTGGGAGGTGATGATTGGCTGCCACACTCATGTGACCCTTTCCATGTTAGCAGGATGCTGGGAAATGCTTGGATGCAGGTGCTGGATGAGAAGGCCAGGAGCCAGCAAAGACTCGAGTTTTGGGTTTTGACCAAAAGTTTGGGAGCTCCCATTGATTTGTGACCTCAGAGGCAGATGGACCCAACCACGGAGGATGACATCATAGTCAGTGCAGAATAGCCCTGGTCAACTGCCTTAGAGTAACAGGATGCAGAAATATGAGGCAGGGAGCCTCGCAAGGGAAATGGGGGTCACGGCTGGTTACGGCTATGAGGAAGGCTGCAATGGGGGGGGGGGGGGGGCCCAGGACTGGCTAATGAAACAGAGCTACTCTGCATCAAGAGCCACCATCTGGACCTCCAGCCTCACAGTCAGATCAGACCCACTTACAGTCACACCGTCACACGGGTATGAAAGGAGAGTGAGGTTCTTAGGGAGGAGGCTCCGTATGAAAATGCAGTTTGACAAAATGACAATATTATATAAGAGTTATGGATAAATAAATAGTGCAAATGCAGCCTCCTAATACACAGCGATAAGTGAGAGTGGAGTGGTACACTGTGGGTTATGGTGGGTAGTGAAAGTGATTAGTTGTCATTGTCGACACACCATAGCACAACAACAAAATGTGTCTTCTGCATTTAACCTGTATGTAACATCCTGACATAGCAGGGGCAGCTAATTCAGCCCCCAGGGAGCAGTGCTTGTGGGTAGTACTTTGCTCAAGGTACCTCACTGGTGCTTGGCTGCACAAGCCTCTGCAAAGCTTTGTGGTGAAGAGCAGCGCAGTGTCCATAGCAGGAGGGGATGCAGATAGTCAGCCTGCTGTCATTGGTAGAGCGGCAGAGTGACCTGAGCACTGGGCAGGGCTGCAGCCAGCTTTCCGCACCTCGGTGAGCTCATAGCCAGCAGTGCCTTGGACTGGGGGCCTCCCATCAACACTTTTCAGTGACTTTTTACTCACTGCTGATTGGTCCAAGCTACTTGACCATCGTACCTTGCGGGTTGTACTGTCCACTTTTCCATCCATCCATCATAGACCACGTGTCCAGGGTTGGGTCCCAGAGGCAGCAGTCTAAGCAGGGATGCCCAGACCTCACTCTCACCAGCCACCTCCTCCAGCTCCACCGGGGGAATACCAAGGCGTTCCTAGGCCAGCTGAGAGATACAGTCCCTCCAGTGTGTCCTGGGTCTGCCCTGGGGTCTCCTCCTGGTTGGAAATGCCCGAAACACCTCCCTAGGAAGCCGTCCAGAAGGCATCTATATGCCTGAACCACTCAGCTGGCTCCTTTCCATGCAGAGGAGCAGCGGCTCTACTTTGAGCTGCTCCCGAATGTCCGAGCTCCTAACCCTCTCTCTAAGGCTGAGCCCAGAAACCCTGCGGAGGAAACTCATTTCAGCCGCTTGTATCCGCGATCTCATTCTTTCGATCACTACTTTTCTGTCCAGTCCCTTTTTCCCCTCACACGTGCACCCGCAGACTTCCGTGGGCAAAAACGCGCAGAAAGGGATGGAGGGGGCGGGGGATAAAAACCCACATTCATCAAAATTGCGGTTCGGTGCTCATAAACACCCGGCGGCGTCATGAGAAGCCGCACTCCCACGCGGCGTTAGCTAGCCCACGCGCACAAACGCACACTATAAGAAAACGCAGAAAAACACACTCGGGCGCCGCCAAGAGAAACGCCGAGCCCACTGTGAATGATCCAGTCACGAATGTCTGGCTAAAGGAAAATTTCCAGCCGCCAGCGTTTCCCCCACCCTCGACTTTGCCGTAGCTGAGCTGTAAAACTTAATTTTATGTTCGCAATTGCAGTTTCATTTTCACTAAATGTGCATGAAAAGAAACGGGTTAAGCGTGTAAGTGAAACGAAATCAAAAGCGTCATAATCAGTCTTAATGTGCTCAAACTGGAACAACTGTCCATTATATTCCAAGCTATTTTGTTATTACAGAAAGACTCCCGGCATCATTACCTTTAAATTAACCCTTATATCAGTCCGTTCAATAGTCGCGACGTTTGCTTCGCAGTAATGGACACATTAAAAGGTTTCATCTGCGCCTTACGTGAGAGCAATTTCAGACCATCATGAGTCATTTAACATCATTCTTTGGGGTGATTCTCGAGTGGACTCGTGCCACTATGCAAAAGATATTTCACTCCCTACAAAAACTATAGTGTGTATGGACACGGAAAAGTCGAAGTGCAAATATGGGAAACTGAAAAAAAAAAAGTCTGACACTGAAGTTGCACGCGTGTATCGGGAGCACTGGGCGTTAACTAGGGAGATTAATCAGGTCCTATAGCTGAGGTTTGGTTTCAGCAGTGACGGGGACCAAACCAGTCCTGAACCTCCTGACCCCACAAGCGCACACGGTACACGGTATTGGTAAGGACGTGTCCCTACCCTCCAAAAATGCCAAAATCCGCATCCATGATCATGTTCCCTTCTTAGGGCCTAAGGTAGGTTGTAGATGAATCTCTGTAAAATTGTACCTAAGCACAGCTCAGTTAATGACTTTCCATGAGTTACAACACGATGCATTAGACAGTTGGTCCTTAAAGGCAGTATTAGTCACTCCTGATTTTGTAATGACGTGGGCAGCACTGGTGTATTTAACAATAGATGTTAAATCGCTCTTAGTCGGCTGTGTTGAAAACTGTGAGAAAGTTGTAGATCAAAACGTGCAACTATCAGACATACACAACAGAATTCGTGTTTATTTCCACATGTAACACAAAATGTGCTTTTAAGAGGTACCTCTTATTAAGATAAAGGTCCCATACAGGAGCTCAGTGACTTATTCATTCCTACATCATTGCTACATCTTAAGATGCCCACGTATCCGTAACAATAATTCACTGCAGTCATACATACATAAATGAAGGGATTCATTTCAAACTTAAACACTAAACGCCATTTACCTTAATGGGTTGGTCATTGGCATAAAAAACAGGTTTAAAACCAACCGACACTTTCATACAAGATGTGGCCGGACAGAGGGTAAAGAGGCTCCGTCATGACGACGCTGCAACAGTCAGGTCCGTCACTTTAACTGAGCTGTGACGTCGGGAACTTTCCCTTTCTGCCTGCTTTACACACCGAGCACAATATGTCCCTCCATCTTTAATTAATGTCACGTCTGTATATCCACACCTATTTTTGCTTCCATACTCCCTCAACCACAGTACGGCCGGTGTGAAAATCTAAAAGGTGCCCCTCCCCCATCTGTTTAAATCAGCCAATAAGAAAGGCTTGAGACCCCCCCCCCCCCCCCCCCCCCCCCCCCCCCCCCCCCCCCCCCCCCCCCCACCCAACAAACCCCCCCCCCCCCCCACCACTGCCCTTTGCCTT
>JABJVO010000015.1:3286112-3298685 GCA_026770805.1 Boulengeromyrus knoepffleri | reverse complement strand
AAATCTGTCATCTCTGTCAAGTGTTCATTACCTCTACCATTTTAAACATTTTTATCAGGTTTTACGCCCAAGTAAATAATGAACCCGCATGTTAGAACAGCTCCACAATGCAAAATAAATTCACCTCACCTACTCATTAATACAGCCAGAGAATCATTTGCATAATTTGGTTATTTGCATAATCGCATGTGAGGATTATTTTTAGATCCACTGTGCCTGTGTAATACAAATTAGATATGAATATTATTAATGATATAAGACAAATGCCAGATGTCATTAGTCTGAGATTTTCCCATCTTTTAATTTGTGGAATAACCTCTTACCATTGCTAACGTGGTGGCCATCTTTATTTAACTATCCAGTAATAGGGACATCTAAATGTTTTAAAATTAATCTCATATGGCAACCCAGATGTTTGTGTTTATTTACTGTGTATTGTGCTAATGTCAATGTTTCATCCTGCGACCATTATTTGTGATACATTTGAAATAAGAAAAGTCAATTTGCTCTGTGACAGACGAGCAAATGAACCAACGTTAATTGTGATCCTCCGTTAATCCCATTCAAAAGCGGCTCCTCATGCATTAATTGTGTTTGATTTTGCTGGGAATCCCAGGAGACGGTGTGAGTGAATGAGGGTGTGTATTTATATGGTAAACGAGAGAGAATAAGCCGGGTTGGAGTGTTAAATCGCTTATATTCTCACTGAATTCTGGGTGAACACTGCCATATATACTGGGCTACACCAACATGAGCTTTGACAGAGTGTTACAGAACAATCAAACTGTAATATAAACACATTGTGCCCCTTATCTACGGACAGCCTGACCTGTCAGTCACTCACATGCTCTTCAAAATGTCAGCCAAGAAAAGTGTCAGGATTTTGTGGTGTTTATTTTTTTTAAGGTATTTGTGAATGTGACCTGTGATAGGTTGGCATCCCATCCAGGGTCCCACCCACTGCCTCTTGCTTCCTGTGATATGCTGGCATCCCATCCAGGGTCCCACCCACTGCCTCTTGCTTCCTGTGATAGGCTGGCATCCCGTCCAGGGTCCCACCTACTGCCTCCAGCTTCCTTTGATAGGCTGGCATCCCATCCAGGGTCCCACCTACTGCCTCCAGCTTCCTGTGATTGGCTGGCATCCCATCCAGGATCCCACCCACTGCTTCATGCTTCCTGTGATAGGCTGACCATCCCATCCAGGGTCCCACCTACTGCCTAATGCTTCCTAGAATAGGCTCCAGATATGTGAAGACCCTGCATTGGATAAGCGGGGAAGGTTTGCTGAGCAATCAAAGACCATCAACCGGATCATTATTCAAGAAGGGAAACACAATACTTGCCGACTGGCCAATCAGGGCTCCTCAGTGCTTATGGAAAGCATTCTGGGTGTCTGGTGGGGCACTAAAAACAGCAAACCATGACAGGAAGTTCCTAATACCACATTACATAAGGCTGCATAACTATATAACAGATGAATAGAAGACAGCGAGTTTAGGGGATGGATGGATATCTAGCTGGGTAGGAAAAATGTAACACAGGCCAATGATCAGAGCTCTTCAGAGTTTTCAAACATGCATCAATAAACAGGGAACAATAGCATAAACCAGGATTATGGATTTTCCGTTTAATCTCCAGCAACATTCAGCCGGTCTGAGACAGACTCAAAAGCTCCGATGAAACTCACAAACACAAAGGGTGAGCAAGCAAACTCCACAGTGGCAGAGTGGGAACAAAACCTACAACCTTGTGGTGTGTGGCTGCAACTCTACCCGCTCTGCCATCTTCTCACCTATGTGCATAATACACAACTGACGTTAGCGAGAAGAACAACGAAGCACAGGCCTACATCCGGGGTGCCCTCAGCTTACATCCATGGTGCCCTCACCTTGCACCCAAGGCTTCCTGAGGTGAACCTTCCCAAGGTACAAACAGCATGACAGAAATGTTCCTCAGAGTCCATTTCTGTACCTTAAAAGGCACAATTAGCTAAGGGTACAACTGGCAGGCCCTTGAGGGTACAGCCCCAGTGACAACAAAGGGGTGAATTTCTATCCTTTTTCTGAGAGTGTACTGAAATAAACATTCACATCTCTGATGTGATAATTAATCCGACATTTACTTTAGAATGTAAAGCTGGTTTCTTGCATGGTATTAAGTGGTTTTTCCAGCCCTCTCTCAGGAATAGTTGAGTCACATGTTAAGCTGGACTCCTTTCCGGAAGTGTCCGTATGGGAGGGAGCCCGCACTCTGGTTTTAGGTGCTTTTAAATGTCATAAATGGTACCAGAAATTCTTAAATTGAAGAATTGATACTTTATTGATCCCCGTGGGGAAATTGTCTTTACGCCTCCCTCAACTTGCCCTTTGTAGAGTAAGTTGTCTATGAAGGGCAGCCACCCGCAGTGGCGCCCAGGGAGCTGGGGGTTAAGGGCCTTGCTCAAGGACCTGCAGACGCGCTGAGGCTGGGTTTGAATTGGAAGTGATCTACACTATTTGCGAGTAAGAAAGTTGCCCTTGATGCCCTGAGTCTCGCCCCCGATTCTGCCCAGCTGACCCCATTGATGACTGACGGCATATGTAGCCCTTTCAGAGTCGGCAGGGATTCATTACCCAAGTCACCGTGGGCAAGGGGTTGGCAATTAGTTGCCATAGTAACACAATCAAGCTGGATGCTATTACTGTGCCAACAATTCGCCTCCCGCTGGGTCACAGCCGGCTATGATTCCGATCATTTTCGGTGTGTGACCCCCCCGGGCGTGAAATCTGACTCTCAGTGTGTTCAGTATAATAACAGAGCATTTGAGCAGAGGGTGAATTTGTTTGTTGGAAAGCACGAGGAGGGTGGGAGTAGGTACTCACAGCCACGTGGCCCGGGGGCGGGCAGAGGACCAAGGGACTCTTTTATTAAACTCAAACATGACATTTGTTGGTGTTTACAGAAGAAAAAAAAAGACAAAAATGCAGTTTTCAGTTTGAATGATTGCTGTGATATAGATCCTCCCAGCTAGCAAATCAAAAAATAACTACTGTAATCGTAATGAACTCAGGAATACGATCCTTGGGGGTGTGGCCATCTCGGGAGGGGAAGTCATGTGACTGGGAGTGTCATATTCATCCAATCACCTGTTGCTTTTTCCATAATCTCACTAAAGTGTTTTATGTTTCCCTATTGCCGTTAAGTGGCTGATCCCAGTATTACAATAAAGGAATGAACTGGTGCAGGTTCTGGGTTTCACAGGGAGACGGACGACTAGAATCTCCTGGTCATTATATCTGATCAAAAACTGCAAAGACTAAATAGTGACCCCCCCCCCACCCCGTGTCTGTAGAGGACTCCATTTGCTTTGCTTTACATTGATTTAGGCTGTTTTAGCATTTACATATTTGATTTAAAAAAAATACAGGTTATTAAAAAATTTAGTGTTCAGCTAATGAATTTTAACCCAGTTGTCATATTTCACAACCGCATGCAGTGAAATGCATATTTCACTGCTATAACATTACTGCAGCTGTGCTGCAAGCATTAAAACCTCTTTAAATCTCAGTCTATATTGTACTATGTTTTTTAGATGTCAAATCAGGGTCTATTCACCCCGTTAAAAAAATACACTATACGCTTCTTTGCCTGAGACTGTATCATGTTTATTTAAAGATATTTTGTGTGTTCATTTGTCTTCATCATTCTACAGACCCATCCATCCATCCCACCATATTCAGTAACCACTTGTCCTAATCACTGTTGCGGGGGGTCTGGACCCTATCCCAGAGGATATGGGCACATGGCAGGGAACAACCCAGGATGGGGCACCATCCCATTGCAGGGCACAGTCACACACCAGTCACTCACACACCAGTCACTCACACACCAGTCACTCACACACCGGTCACTCACACACCGGTCACTCACACACCATTCCTTCACCCACGCACAGCTACGGGCAATTTGGTAACTCCAGTTAACCTCAGCATGTACTGTGGGGGGTACCTGGAGGACACCCCCAGTGACACGGGAGAAAATGCAAACTTCACACACGCAGAGATTCAAATCCTGGTCTATATATCCTATTTTTAATTATGTATGAATGAAGGTCATCCCAGTTATGGTGTCCCCTGCCATATGGCCTGTGTAACCCTGTACTGGACCAGCAGTTGTGGGATAGATGGATGGATAGATGCAGTGGGTTCAGTGTGGCAAATATATTTTAAGAACAACACGTTGGTTCCCCTCTGCTACAGCCAGGCATATGAGCTGATAGGTTGCTGGTTCGATTCTGGTTTGAAAGATGCTAATTTGGGGGGCTGCTGTGTGGGATAGGACTCTATGCCTGTGATCAGTAGGTTATTGGTTCAGATCTCAGTGTTGGTGGAGTGCTTTCCCTTAACCTCCCATGGGTTCAGGAACTGGTTGACCCTGCCTTTGCAATTGTATGTTGCTTGGGATCAAGGCATCAGTTTAAAGAATGTTCACATAGAGTACAGGGTGGGTTACGTCAGTGCAGAACTTAAGCAGGATGAACCAACACCTGAACTGTGACAATGCTGCAGTGAACAGAATCAGAAGGTTCTGGGATCTCACAGAAGTGCTGGTTTCTGTTACTGGGTTCCAGGCAAAGTGAAATGGGATGGGCACATGGCGGTACTCCCTGGAAGATCAGCTATCCTAATGAAGAGGGAAAAAAAACACATACGCTGGTCACCTGACCAGTGCTGGTGGCTCCGCCCCCGAGGTCTACTCATTGGCTGTTTTGTGCAGGGTATTTTATATGGATTTTAAAACATGAATAAGAGCTTTAAATATCGTTATATGAAGTGCAGTTGTAAAGACACTGGTGAAATGTGGCCTTGTATGCATGTCACCCTGCATGATGCGCTCGACTAAGATTAATTATTATGAATGCTCTTAGGAATTCATCCAATTAGTCTTTCCAAACAAGTGAAAGTTATTTATACACTTAGGGGTTTGTACTGGTGTCGCTGTGTGAAGGCAGAGAAGGCCCTCCACAACTGCCACAGGTAGTCAGAGCTGACAGCATCGCTAATGACCTCATTCATTACCTGGGATGATGAAATCCCCTGCATCTCGCTTCACCTTTATTGTTCCCGAGTGGGTTCTGGTAGCTAAGCCTCTAAATTATAAGTGTACCTTAAATGTGGCTGTTTAGCTGGTGTGAACAGAATGGTGCTGTAAGTGAGTAGCATGCTGTTTACACCCTGGGCATGTAATGAGCTCTAATAGTTTAGCATGGGACTCTTCTAGTTAATTCAATTCAATTCAATTCAATTCAGTTCAATTTATTCTTTATATAAAGTCTTTCACAACAGTCGCCTCAAGGTGCTTTACATGGGCGTGTTGTGATACATTTCTGCCTCATTAAGACAGAATAATACAGAAACGGGGAAATAATAGAGAAGACAAAGAAATGAAAAGAGAGAAAGCCAGTTAAGAGATCTGACAGATCAATTTAAATATGCAATATGTGGTTACAGACAAAATATGTTTGTCATCTATACCAAAAAAACCTTCTTATACAGCATTAGTTATATGGTATTAGTATGATTTAATATTTCACCTTTATTTTTCCTGTGATGACAGGCCTTTTCTGTTTCAGTGCATGAATTACTTTAAATTTACAAACAGATTGGATGAATATGAGCAGAGACAGGCAGTGACATTCCCAGCGCCGTCAGGTGGAATGAATCAGCTCTGACAGCCAGATCTCTGGGAGAAACTTACCGCAGCCTTTTTTCACTGATGCCTCCCCACATGGCCTCGATATTTTGTGAACCCTGCTTCACTCATCTAGACACATCTGTGAGTATAATGCAGCTATTTCAGTCTCCATGGTGATCGTAATACTATGCAGGGTATCATTACTAAGTGCTTTACTACACTAAGTACTGTTGCACATACGTGTTGGTAGAGAAGCCGGTGAATTTACAAGCAAAAAAAAAGGCACAGATGTGTGTCCCAAACGGAAAGAGACAACGCTGGGCAACTCATTTCCAGCATTAGTTTGGCTGGGAAAAAAAACACATACGATAAAATAAACAAGGAAATGCTGAGGGTTGCAGTAAGGAGTGAAGGTTCATTCTGAGATTCCACCTCACTTCATTTGTTCATTTGGATGGGTCAGGTTTTGGTGCTTGGACAGTAACGTCCTGATAGCCATGAAATAATGGCTTGTTTAATGAAATTATTATTTTACAGGAGAATTTGTTCTTACAGCAGTGTCATTTTTCACTTACACTAAAATTTCAAATTAGCAGTTGCATAACCAAGAAGAAGCCCCAACCTTGTGGAGTACATCTGCAGATGTTTGAACGGTCAGTTCTTGGTGTATAATCAGGATCACTGAGTAGGCTTCTTGATACTGGGTATAGCCCGAATGGCATGATATCTCGTTAGGTATAATCCAGGGAAAAGTGCCTTGTTTGCAATTTTGTTCCATTCATATGCATCTACCATCTATATTTAATGCTTCAGAATGCTGACATTCTGGATTATGAGTACTATCTTTTGTGTAAAGTAAGTGATAGTTATGGTTAATGATTTAAACTCATACCGATCAGGTCAGATACTCTGGGGTCTTGGGAAAAAGTAGTTTGTTCTTGCCTTGATGGTGATGATCTTGATTCAATGTAAGATAAAAAAAGTCTGATCGTATGACATATACAAGGTGATATTTAAGGACTATAAATCTTATAATTAAATTGTTTATCCAATAACATCTGATAAAATGTAAAAAAAAGTAACTTCTTGTGTTGCTGAATTTACATTGTCAATTCGTTTACCAAATTAAGTATTTTATTAAAATGATGTGATATACGTATTGATATACGTGTGATATACATTCCTGTGCAAAAATGGGCCAAAGCTCAATGTTGGCTGTGGCCCCTATTTTGTCCAGGAGTGTACACGTCAAACATGCTGCAGTTCTGAAAAAAACATTACTAAATTTTATGTTTAACGGTAGCTTTACCGCCCGTATTGGTTTTCAGGGTGTTGAAATCTATGCAACGATTTCATTAAATAATGTTTTACGCAAACGTCATAGCAACAGAAAACACAATATAAGAACTATTCGTATAACTTCCTTTGCTGTGGGCTTCCTAACTCTTTTGCGACAACGGAAAGCGAGCCGTATGGAAGGACTTCAGCGTGGCTAATTGCCTAATTAAACGAATATTATCGCATATGCAACGAAACAATATTCACAGCCTCACACCAGGCTTTTACTCTCAGTGCGTTTTAGCTAAAATCCTCTCTCAGTCTATATCTGTAGTTTTGTCAGTTTAATAATAATTCCTCGATGGTGACAGTGACGTTATTTAATGTCATTTTAAAGCGCAAGCTAAGTGCACATAGAACATTCTGGCCGGGGCAATCAAAGACAAATATGATGTATTTATGCATAAAATATAGAAACAGAAGTCGGCTTTTAGTTTGAATATCAGTTAGGCTGAGGCGTGCAGTGTGACAGCAGCGAGCTCCAGTACTGAAACGAGCGCATCTCCAAGGAGGGGAACCCGCTCTAAAGCGTCGCCTTTATTTCCGGCTCCTGCAATATTCACTTATTCACTAATTACACCTCAGGCTGAAAAGAGCCCAGTGCTTCCGAATCCAAAGCGAAATTGGCGGGTCCGCGGCTGGGCGACCCAACGGAAGAGAAAGCGATAACGTCTTAGGAAGTAACGGGGGGGGGCATCGCTCAGTTAGGGGGTGGAGGGGGCGGGCATGGGAGCCTAAATCGCGCCAAGCAGGGTGTTTATTGGCATGCTGTGAAGGAAGAGGGGCCAGTTTTAAGTTTAGAAAGACACCGGACAGAAGGGCTTTGGGTGATGACTGCGGCTGTGACTTTATCACTTTGCATTCTCTTCCTGTCTGTGGCAAGTAAGTACAATTACTAGGCTAAAAAAAAGCCTCCCGTTTTCTATTCTCTTGCTTTGATTTTTCTCTTTATTAAGTATTTCCGTATATTTCCGTATAACTGGATTATTTTAATAGGCATCTTATTACGTAATGATTAAGTTTCACTTAAATTTTTGTTTTTCTGATTTACAGTAAATTAATTTTACCGATTAGAGGTAATTCTTTCATTAAGTAGCCTAATAAAATGTCGTCTAAATTAGGATTTGTTTAATTAAACAAGTTAATTTAAATACGATATTTGAACCATTTTCCCGTTCTTTGCGAAATGATTTGTCTGTAAATATTTAAGTGGAAGGGTAAAAAAAAATAAATATTAGAAACCAAAAGAGTGGGAATGATTCGAGTGAAAGTCATAGAAAATATATGTTATATAGCCTATTCTTTTCCAAACATTTTTCCAAAATGGGAAAACACGTTTTCAGTACGTCATTATTTTACCACGTGATGTGTAGTTGAACAGCATGTAATGAAATTTTTGGATTTCGACACGTTTACATGCCCATGCTTATCAAACCGACACAGCAGCTCCGATGAATAACTAGCGCCACATCCTTTCAAATATTTTTACCTATTTCAGGGTTTGGGTGGAAAAAGAATTGGGGGGGCAATCAAACAACTAGCAGATGGGCTATGTGAGAGAAACTAGAACACTTTTGCTAATCTTGTATTGTGTCGGTTATATTTTGTGACAGTACAGGTGTCTTAGTGGTGCTTCATCATTTAAAGCAATGTGCACCCTCTGGGGTGATACATGAAGCGGACGTCCGCTCTTTTTCTGAAACGTCGGTCTTACAGATGTCCCGGTGGTGCGGACAATTCATCCCTACCCTATAGGATATGAAGTATATTCAACTGCGGTATTGATTGTATGTGACCCTGATGAACGGCACAGGCTGTATGAATGCAGCGAGAAGACTGATCATGACAGAAATGCAGCGTCCGGGTGTCGGATATCCCGAGCGCAGCAAGACTGGCGACGCCTGCTTCGCGAATGACTTTCACCGAGTTGTAGCATAATATTAAGGGACGATGTGCAGCGAGTAGCTTCATAACTACCAGTTAGGCTACTGGTGATTCCCAGAAGTGCAGCTAACTTACAGTAGCCTATCTACAAGCTAAACCGTGTTTTTTTCCGCTAATCGGTGTAAAATTCATAGGACTGCTGGCACACGTGGGAAACCAGATGTCCTCATTGGTAACTGCGGTATAAGGTTGGCACTTACAGCACATCTTTCATATCCTTATTTGCGTTTCTCTGTCCTGTTCATCTTCTCGCGCAGATGCCTGAAATTGTTTCTGATCAGATATTTGCTCATTTCCGTTATTAGAAAAATCAGGACAGATTAAGCACTCACGCAGCAAGCAGCAGCCGAAGGATTAGAGAAATCAGGGAAATTAAAACGGCTATCTGATGTATTGTTTAATTTGACATGGCCTGAAGTGAACTGAAGGACAGCAATCTCTGCTCTACTTAACAGGGGTGAAATATGCACGAGCCAGGCGATGCCGATCCAGAAGCAGAGGGGAGTATTTATATTTAAATAATTCAGAACTAACATTCAGTTATATGTATTAAGCAATATGTGTAGAAATAGCAACCTATTATAACTAGTATGCACTGGTACGGATTGGCTGTGTTATGTTCGGCGTGGCTCGAACTGGGGAAAACAGGAACCGGACTCCGAAGTCGGGCGAACGAAGTGTTTTAATCACACGAAGACAAGCAGGACTATACAACACAACGTTAATGACAGATCTGGAGATGAGGACTCAGACGTGAACTTAAATACAGAAAATAAGCCGAAATAACAGGAAACAGCTGGTCACAATCGGGGTTTCACGTGAGGTAAATTAGGGGGCGTGGCACACAGGAGGATCGGACGAGCAGGTCATGACAGGCTGTTAGTTGGAAATGTTTCTACAATGTCCCCCCCCCCAAATGAATAGTATGCAAACAGATTTCCAACGTCAGCTAATGAAGTCAGCAGTGTATTCTTTTGGGCTACATTAGCTGAGTCTGGGATTAGGGTCCGCTGTCATCGCAGAGACGTGAGCTCTGAGAATATCAGCACTGAGACTTTCAGCTCTGGGTCTGTCAGCACTGTGACTATAAACTCCAGTGCTCTAATCGCCAAAACTGTAAGCACTGAGAGTGTGAGCTCCAGTGTTATCAGCTGGAGACTGTGGGATCCAGTGCTTTCAGAATCCAAGACTGTCAACACAGAAACTGTGAGCTCTGGGGGAATCAACAGCGAGACTGTCAACTCCAGTACAGCACGGAGACTGTCAACTCCAATTTAGCACGGAGACTGTCAACTCCAGTACAGCACAGACACTGTCAAATGCAGTACAGCACAGAGACTGTCAACTCAAATACAGCACGGAGACTGTCAACTCCAGTACAGCATGGAGACTGTCAACTCCAGTACAGCACAGACACTGTCAAATGCAGTACAGCACCGAGACTGTCAACTCCAGTACAGCACCGAGACTGTCAATTCCAATATAGCACGGTGACTGTCAACTGCACTACAGCACCGAGACTGTCAACTCCAGTACAGCATGGAGACTGTCAACTCCAGTACAGCACAGACACTGTCAAATGCAGTACAGCACCGAGACTGTCAACTCCAGTACAGCACCGAGACTGTCAATTCCAATATAGCACGGTGACTGTCAACTGCACTACAGCACCGATACTCCAGGCTCTGGAGCTCTCACCACCAACACTGTAAGTGCTGAGACAATCAACACTGAGACTGTAAGCAACACGAACAACACAGGACAGGTCCTTAATGCAGAAAAAGGAGCTCCAGTTCCCTAAACTAACTTTAAAGTGAGTCCACAGAAGGCATTAGGTTGAATTATTTACCAAGAAGATATTTCTGTCGGTAGAACAATTTAATATTTAAGAAAGGAGCACAGAGGAGAACAATTATGTATACCTTCATGCTCACGCAGAGAGATTTCTCTCTTTTCTGACTAATAGGAAAGTGTGTAGAGATCCTGCTCAGCCAATCAGCGACATCCTCTTTACACTGTGCCACCGTCTCCCAGGATCCATAATCCCCATGCCATGGTTTGCTTTGAGGGAATGAATCGCTGTTAAATAGCTTCAGAGGACTTTGGACTGACAGGCTGAATGCAGCACTAACAGGTTTACAGCCCCAAACCCCCTTTATTCCCGACATAAAATGGCCTATCCTCTCTGACGCAGTGACAGATCCCTCAGTAACATGTTGGCACCCTGTTTAACAAGAGATTGCAATCTAATTAAAAGAATTAGATGAGCATTGAAACGTTTTAATTGCTAGAAAGGCTTAGGATGGCTGTGGGTTTGGGATTTGAGTTGCTTAGCCACGAGCTGCGTCATACTTGTCTCCTCTGGGGGCTCTCAGCGAAGGCTTCTGGGGCTTGAACATCTGTGGCAGTGAGGATCCCAGCCCAGCTCTACCCAGAATTCACAGTCGACTTGGCAGGGCAAAAACAAAACTGCTCACCCATATAAAATAAGCATGCTGGGATGGCGGTGATGAATTATTACATCAGTCCACATAATATTTTGTGTATCTTGCCTTACATGTAGGGTGACATGGTGGTCCTGAGGCAGTGAATAGCTCATTAGGTTAGAACTCTGTGCCCTTTTTGGGATGGTTGTGGGTTCAAATCCCAATGGCCAGCTGAGATATCATATCAACACTGAGCCGTGAGCGACGCCCTTAATTTCAACTGCTCCAGCAGCACTGATCCTGATCTCTGACTCCAAACTACCCTCACTTGCGCGTTCCTGCTAAAGTAAATAAATGTGAATGTGGCTCAGTGGTTAGCTCTGTATCACCTCCAGGGTTGTGGGTTCGATTCTCATTTCATCTTTGTGCACATGGGTGTCTGCATGTGGTTCAGGATCCTATGTCAGGCCAAAAGGCTTGAGGTCAGGTCACGTGACGCCTATAAATTTCTCATAGCATGCGCCCTGTGATGGACTGGCATCCCGTCCGGGGTGTCTGTGATAGGCTGCAGGCTCTCTGGCATCCTTCCCAGGGTGTCTGTGATAGGCTGCAGGCTCTCTGGCATCCCTCCCAGGGTGTCTGTGATAGGCTGCAGGCTCTCTGGCATCCCTCCCAGGGTGTCTGTGATTGGCTGCAGGCTCTCTGTCACCCTGTATTTGACACGCAGTTATGAAAAATATAAGGTTTATACTTCTAGCCTATAATTTTTTTCTTCCATAAATCGCTGCATCAATATTCCATCCTTTTCTCTCTTGCCACAAATCTGTTTCTATAATTACAAATTATTGTTTAAAGAGCACTGAAGATCTTAATAAGATGACTATTATAAAATGTAATCCTCTTAAATAATACAATTATACAGAGTTGTTGTTGTTTCTGTGCTTTTCTGTATATTTTTGGTATCTTTTTGCACTTTGAGGTGCTTTAGCCTTTCGCTGTTTGCAACACACCCTGGACTCTGTAGCTCCACCCTGCTCAGGTGTGGCCAGGAAGGTTCTGGAAAGCTGAGAGGAGGCTTAGATAGATAGATGGATGGATGGATGGATGTTGTTGTTAACTACTGCTGATGTTCTTCCTGCTGCTATGCTAAACCTTGGTTCCGTTTATGGAACTTTCTTTGGTTCTTTTTG
>JABJVO010000015.1:3248193-3260408 GCA_026770805.1 Boulengeromyrus knoepffleri | reverse complement strand
CCCTCACCGTCTTCCTGCTGGTCATCACCGAGACCATCCCCTCTACCTCGCTGGTCATCCCGCTCATCGGCGAGTACTTGCTCTTCACCATGATCTTCGTCACGCTCTCCATCGTCATCACCGTCTTCGTCCTCAATGTGCACTACCGCACGCCCACCACCCACACCATGCCCGTCTGGGTGCGCTCCGTCTTCCTCCAGACGCTCCCCCGCGTCATGCTCATGCGCCGACCCGTGGACCTGCAGGCCCCCAAGGCCGTGGCCGGGGGCTGCTCCGCTGGCAAGAAGCGGAAGGAGAGCGCACCCCAGCAGGGAGTGGTGAACTGCCTGGAGTACGGCGAGAGCAAGGCCCCCGCGGGCTCTAAGGCGTGCCCCTGTCGGCGCGGTAAGGATGCCCCCCAGCTGGACTCCGGCAAACCAAACCGGCCCATTGGCGCGGTCCTGGCCTTCTCTGTGGTCTCTCCTGAGATCAAGCAGGCCATCGAGAGCGTCAAGTACATCGCGGAGAACATGCGGAGTCGCAACAAGGCCAAACAGGTGGGACCAAGTACACCATCCATCCAATCATCCATACCTCCATCATCCATCCATCCATCCACTTATCTACTAAAGGGCCATATTGAGCCTGTAACTTATGCCAGAACACATAGGGGACACCTAATACACCGAGTTCCCAATATTTTTGATGACTGTGGACCAGTATAGGCCTATGTTGTGTAAAAATTTCACGGACCCCTTAGAACTTGTCAACTTGGTGAAGCTGGAGGAATTGCTGATCAGATAGGCAGGCCAGATTTATTAAGATAATCTCCCTTAGTTTTCCATTTTTCCAGGTGCAGTCAGAACCCTGCACTGCCAGTGACAGAGCTTTGGCGCCGTTTTTGAAACTTACCGCTTGAGTTCATTCCCTTTCAAGTGAGTCTGAGGAAACTGGAAAGTCTCAAAAAACAAAATCATTGATAGAGGTTTCATCGCGCTCACGCCCCTTTCATCCTGACGGTCGCTGTGCAGGAGGACGCTGTTAGGTAAACTGCGTGTTTGCGCTTAAAAGCGGTCGATGAGATTACAGGGTGAGCGTCCGGACTGGCGGGCGATCCGTTCTGAGCCTCCCATTTCGGTAATTTGAAGATTGCTGCCGTTTGTATGGCATCCACAGGAAACTCTGCTGCTCATCCACAGTGATGGAGAACAGCATCAGAAATGGAGAGGATGCGTAATGTCACTGGGGGGCCGGCGCTCCTGACACTGGAATTAACTGGATTAAATGGTCGCATGGCGCTTTCATATGGAAACGTGATCGGTTGAGTGCCCTTTCACCTACCCACTGACCACGAATTGGGGGTGTGTTAAAAAACACGAGTATATCAGAGTGCTAGGAGTAATGGGTAACATCCTATAAAAAGCTGGGTGACGTGATATTTTGCAGTACTGTGCAAAAGTCTTTGCCGGTCAATAATGGAAATAATGTTTGAGTGATCTTCATGTTGGTGTAAAACCATCATATTATGTTTGTCAACGTGTGTTATTAGCTATTTTAAAAGTCATAAAATCACCCTAGTATAGTGCCGGTGCTAGATCAAATCTGATGGGGGTGGGGGGGGGGGAGGGCTGTAGCCTATTTGTTCTAGGATGAACGTCTGTATTACAAAATGCAGGGGTGTCAAACTCCAGTCCTGGCGGGCCGGAGCCCTGTACTTCCCATCATTTAACACACCTGTTTCAACTCCTTGTGCTAATTACCACACAGCTCTTGAGCTGAATCTTTTGTGGTGGATCAGGGAAAGTATTAAGTTACACAGGGCTCTGACCCCCCAGGACTGGAGTTGGACACCAATCAAAATCAGCTCCACCTTCAGCTCCACCTTCAGCCCTCCTTCAGCCCTCGTTCAGTCCGTAAGCATATTGCTGTGATCTGTTCCTCCTCCCCTGCTGGGTTCGTTCCTCCTTGTGTCACTGTGCCTCTCTTCTTTTCCCCCTCAGGTGGAAGACGACTGGAAGTACGTGGCCATGGTCATCGACCGCATCTTCCTCTGGGTCTTCGTGCTGATCTGCATGCTGGGGACCCTCGGCCTCTTCTTCCAGCCTCTCCTGGACTTCCTGACGTAATGCTTGGCCGGTGTCGGCCAGGACTCCACAATTCCAGTCCTGGTGGGCCAGTCTGCAACACACTTTGCAGATTTCCCTGCTTAGCACACAGCTTATTTAGCCAACTGCCAGGTTTAATGGGTGTCTCTCAGCAGGGGAATCTGCAGTGTGTTGCAGACTGCCCCTCCAGGACCCCAACCGGGGGACCCTGGCGAGGGCCATCTAAAGATGTCAGGTGATTTTTTGCGACATGATGTCACCAATCCCAAATGCTCGCTCTGCATTCTCCATCTCGTGTCATCTACATGTTTGTATTTAGTTTCTGCAGATCGTAGCTCTCATCAGTCCAGAGGAGAACATGTACAGCTCAAGGTCAATTCATCAATCAGCAAAGGCATTTCTAAGAAAGGGTGTCCGGATCGGGCACAGATACATGGTGAAGGAGGGACAATGTGCGGATCCACCAAAAAGTTAGGGAAAGACGCTGGAGTCAGTCAAGCAGAAAAAGACCGGCAGGGTGTCCTTGGTGTGATTTTATGTAAATTCCATTCACTATCCTTTACCCAAACGTTTAATCATTTCAAGCCGCTACAAAACACTTGAGTTCTCCAGATAGAGGAGTCCCCATTTAATTAAGCGTGATAAATCAGCATGACCTTTTTCAGTCCAAAGGCAATTAGCTCTGTGGCCTGTGGGCCAGTCAGGATGGTTAACTTTCTTGGATGTCATATTTGGCACAGAGGCGACGGGTTTGGGGGATCGACTAGTTCTCCACGGGTGTATCTAATTGGCCCCACCGTTTGGAAGATGGCCTCTGCGCTCTCCCCCCCGGGTCTCTGGGGCTTGCCTGCTTATTGCTTTCACTTCTCTCCCGAGCTACAAGTGCAGTTAAACTCCCCGAAGCCCATTAACCAGCTTGACATTTCACATTAATGTTCACATTCCACTTTTCTCAAAGCCCTGTTTGACTCCACTTTCATTCTCAGCCGTGTCATTTGCGATTCCCTCTTGAAAATGACCATAAATCACTATTAAGCGTTTTTGTGAAAATTGTACCACTCTAAATAAAATTTCATTCACTGATTGGTCAGTTGAATTATTCCCTTGACTGATTGCCGTTCGGTACAGCTGCACCTTTTACGTTACACCGCAGGCTGTTTGTAAAACTCAGATTTTGGTTTGATATTATAGTGGATTCCTGAAAAACTGTGAAAACCAAAGAATTCTGTGAAAGGCTTTCAGGCTCTTGTAGCGTTTGTAGATTTGTTCTGTAGATGTATAGCAATAACTGAGCAACCACCCTCCACATTGTTATAATAGACGACCATCGTTTGTTTGAAAGTGTCATGCTGGCGCTCAATGGTCCTACATCACCATGACGACTGGTTCCCCTATGTCAGTCCCTTTGGCCACTGGACGGGACTGAATATGTCATTACTCTGACTGCCTGGGCCTTTCTAAAGCCATCCTTAGGGGGAATTTTTTTTTCCAGGGAGTCGGATGCAGCAGCAAGAGGTGCACTTCTGCGAAACCAGCTTGGTGTGAGCAGTTGTAAGCCAAAGACTATGGGTTTACAGAGGGGTCTTGGCTGAGGAGAGGAGGGCTGCATGAAGGGAGTCAAGAGGAAATCACCAGCCTTTCCTGCTATGCCCAGTTGGCCTGTGGTTTTCCAGCTCAACACTTCTCATATGGTCATGTGATCTTGCCACCATTTCTCGGAGCACATTCAGTGACCCCATACATCTAATCCCATGGGCCTGTTAGCTGCTAGGATGCTACAGATAAGGTCCCACCCGTTCATCTTAGCGATTACAGCTGAGCGCTCTGGCTGCAAGACTCGCAGCTCCTTCAAGGCTCGTCTCCTGGAACGGCACCAAAGACAGCGATTGATTTATAGATAGTGAGGATTAAATCTCCTGCTTTTCATCCAGCCAATAAAAAAGTGGCCTCAGAGGCAAGTTGAAAGACGCCCACCATCAGGAGGAGATGAATGCACGCCGAAGAAAACAGTCTTCCTCGTGAAAGCGCCGCCCGCGTACAGCTGCCATCCGCCAGCGCAGCACTAGTCTCCAGCCTCTCGGCACATGCCGGCACTTGAGGAGATGCAAATTTCTCGCCATTTATGCAAATCTTCGGCTCAAGGCTCATAAATATATATACACCAACTGGGTTGAGCGTGCAGCTGAACCGCGCCGACACTCGGCGACCCCTTGATGTCGCTAATTGGGTTTGCAGCCCCTGAAGTGGAGCTGCTTCATCTGGTGACACCCGTGCACTTTAATCTAAAAGCGACTCTCTTGCTGCCGTTCCGTCTGGCTGGCCTCAGTGTATACACACTGAAACCCTCTACCTCCCCTTTCAGTGTTCCTCTCATCTGTTTTCCCCTCTCAGCTCCTGCTGTGGACACCAGGAGTCTCGCACCGACCCACGGCATTTGGGTTCCTCGAGGAGACGAGCGGAAAGGTTCCGTCGGCTTAATTAAAGCCACCGTCCCAGTTCTGAACAGTGAACTTCGCATCCATGGCACGGCTAAACACATCAACGACCTTCTGTACCTCCATGCTCTTGGTGGAGGTGTTTAACCACTGCACAAACCACGCATTTGCATGAGCCCCCTGAGGTTTGGGAGCCCCCTATTGGACGTGACCGGTAATTACACTAAAGGTTGGGGGAGACTTTTTGTCGAGCCCCAGAAACAATTCACTCTCCCCCGCAGACGCCATTTTACTAGCCCATGGACGCTCTAAAACGAAGTAGTTCACATTATTTCTCTCTGCTAGCATTTTGCTTATGTTCCGGCGTGAGGCAGATACTGCTGAATATACTGACATTCACCCTGAGAGATAACATTGGGTAGAAGACGTCAGGGTCATGCTGAAGGCTGCAGCTCTCACACAGACAACGTGCCACTGAATACACTGTGCTTAAGCAAAAGCAACAAGATGCAAACGCGCTTAAGCGGCAGCAGCATGATATGGACAGTGATACGTATAAGAGTTCAGTTATCAGTGTATACAGAACTTAAGCTGCGGACAAAATGCATTTTGCTCCTGGGCAGAAGTCAGGAGGCTATTGTGAACTGTTTGGATTGGTGTAGTGTCATGTGACCACGCCTGCTTGCTCCGATTGGTGAAACCTGCACCTCCTAGGGAGAGCAATGTGTCTATATGGCGGTAGATGACAAGTCAAACTTTCAGGTCGAACTTTATTGCCATTTCAAAATGTGCAGGCGTGCAAAGAAACAATAACAAAGACATTAATGATAAATATGCGGTACATTGACTAGGGCAGCGCAGTGACTTTCACTGCAGATTATCTGAGTTAGAAATGCAGACATAGTGTATAATGTACAGTGTAAGGCAGCATCTGCCATCATGCCATCAGACTCCTCAACATGCTGCTGCCTCTGTGATGGAATTACGGCTGCAAGCTTAGGGGTGCAAAGACCTACTCTGCCAGAGCGTTTATCAGTGCTGACAGTCTGTGGGCCCCCCGGGTGCTGCCCCGCCTGCCCCCACCTGCCCCCGCCTGCCCCTACCTGCCCCTCACTCCCTGGGGTGCTTAGAAATGGGCATGTTGTTTGTTTCTCAGCCTCATGGCAGCATGACCTTGCCAGCTCGCGCCCCACGCCCAGCACAGGCGGATGCCCCCGCCCCCCGCCCCCCCGCACCATCCGGTTTCTGTTTCAGTCCACGCTGAAAGGCAGCTCTCGCTTTTTGTGTTTGTGTGGTGTGTGCCGTCTGCCCTGTCCCCACATAGCCTCATTTACCCCAAAAAGAGCTATTTTATTTTAGCCCCAACTGAAGATCTCACACACACATCCCATCCAGGGTGTAGGCCACCCTTGCACCCTGTACCATGTGTGCGAGTGTGTAAAATCATATTATATAATCGGGACAGCGGCGGGCCTCTTACTCCACATCGCCGGGACAGGGGCGGGCCTCTTACTCCACATCTCCGGGACAGTGGCGGGCCTCTTACTCCACATCTCCGGGACAGGCCTCTTACGCACATCACCGGGACAGTGGCGGGCCTCTTACGCCACATCACCGGGACAGGGGCGGGCCTCTTACGCCACATCACCGGGACAGGGGCGGGCCTCTTACTCCACATCACCGGGACAGCGGCGGGCCTCTTACTCCACATCTCCGGGACAGCGGCGGGCCTCTTACCCCACATCTCCAGGACAGTGGCGGGCCTCTTACTCCACATCGCCGGGACAGCGGCGGGCCTCTTACTCCACATCTCCGGGACAGTGGCCGGCCTCTTACTCCACATCTCCGGGACAGTGGCGGGCCTCTTACTCCACATCGCCAGGACAGCGGTGGACCTCTTACTCCACATCTCCGGGACAGTGGTGGGCCTCTTACTCCACATCTCCGGGACAGCGGCGGGCCTCTTACTCCACATCTCCGGGACAGCGGCGGGCCTCTTACCCCACATCTCCAGGACAGCGGCGGGCCTCTTACTCCACAGGCCCTTTTCAGGGCGCTTATCAAAATTTTAAACTTCCTGAGCACAAGCTGACAGCAGAGTTAAAAATAAATCTCCTTGAGGCATTGCATGTGCCCCCCCCGGCCTCGTGATGCACGCCCCCCCGGCCGGCGACCTGCCCTCTGCCGTCTCTCTCTCATCACGCACGACAGACTCTCTGCTGAACACGTGCAGTAAGTCTAAAAAAATGTGTCTGACATCCATAGGGAAAACGGGCTATTTGCTTAAAACATTTTAATCACATTCTGCCTGTTATTGCGAAATGAACATGATAATGTGAATTAATTCAAGGTATTTATTTTACAAGGGACATTAAATACTGCTCTCTTTCACGTTTTATTTATTGTCGTTCACTCAACTTTCCAATGCTTAACCAGAATAAAAATCTACAGTTTATGAAATAAATGGAAAAGTGGTAAAACCTGTGGTGGGGAAAAACAAGATGGGGGAGGGAAGGAGAATAATCGCTAATATACATGGATGACAGACGATATACATACACAGACTTATAGGGGAGCAGGCAGTTCCCACAAAAATACAACAGATAGAAATAATAAATACAACAGATGTAATATTATGACAGATACGACACAGAGTCTGCATTCGCAGAGTGATTAAATACCCTGGAAATATGCACAAAAAGCCACTTAACTGTCTGCATGACATATTAATGCTGTTCTTAATATTCATAACATGAACACGGTCATATAAGTACAGTTTGCTGTAAAAGGCATTCATAATGCAGATATATATTTTAAAAAGCAGTAAAGTATGTCACGTGCAGGGAAACTCAGTTACACTCAGGACAAAAAGACATGTTCACTGCATTTCAGGGCATTCCAAGGATTATAAAAGCACTGTAACAGAATATTAGATAGATTACATTAGGATAATAGACTAATAAATTATTATTGCATTCACTTTTGTATAGGATCCTTTACATATCTATATGGAACCCCCAGGGGTTCAAATCCCACCTGTGTCGTGTGTGTGGAGTTTGCTTGTTTTCTCCCTGTGGTGAGCAGATTCTCCTGTAGATTCTGGTTTCCTTGCCATTAGGTGAAATGCCTTCACTAAGTCACTTATACCATGCCATCATGTGACAGTGTATTGTCCCCATGGTGGACAGGCAAGCTGTCCCCTGCTGTCCCCTGCTGTCCCCTGCTGTCCCCTGCTGTCCCCCTCGACCGCCTGGGAGGCTCCTGGCTCTCCATGACCTACATCGGATAAGTGAGTGAACGATACACTTCCTTCTGTGTGACAGTGATTAGCATCAGTTACCCTTTTCTTCATGGGGTAACAGTCATTGACGACTGACCCCAATTCCTGAGGTAAGAATGACCCGCATCATTGTCCATTCTGACCTGCTAATAAAGTTTTGATTGATGCCGACAGAAGCAAACATGAAACTGGAGCATCGTCCCTTTGCCCCGGGTCTGAGTCAGATTATTTGTATTCGTCTACCATAAGTGTGCACTGCACAGCAAGCCCAGAGTTATTTTGGCTTTAGGGGACACATCTGTGACCTTTTAAGCTGACGAGGAAAATCCCTGCGCATTGCTTTGCTTGGTTATCGGGACTGAGGCCGTTTGGGAGTAAGTCAGGATTCTGCCAGTCGAGCTTCGGCAAACGAGGACTCGAGATGTCACTTTCGATGGGGGTCGTGAAGGTTGTAGATCTGCAGGCGGGGCGGATTTGTTATTTCTGAGATGCCACTCAAAATTTGGGTCCCCCCTGCCCTGCCAGTGTAGAGACCGTTTATGGCCAACATTCGGGGCCCCGTGTGAATGTTTGGGTCTAGTGGTGCAGTAAGTGTGGTGCAGTAAGTGTGCAGTAAGAGTGCAGTAAGTGTGTTCCAAGGCAGGGGACCAGTGTAAAATCTGAGTCCACCCTCACAAGTGGTGGCCAACACCACTGCTGTCTGGAGGTAGATCTCCCCCGGCTTGCCTGCCCCCTCTTCTTCCTCACCTCACCATGAAGGCCATCCCCATCGATGATGTGAGGAGAGCAAACGAGGGTGAGAGAAACAAGTCGAATAGTTTGCTTGGAATGAATAGATGGACGGTCCTGATTGATGAGAGCAAACTGGCAACAGCTCTCCCTGATTTACATCACTGCTTCCCAGCCTGGTTCTCGTGGACCTCAGACATTCCCCATAGTCGTCCAAGGCCTGGGTTAGGAAACACTGGTCTGCAGAGTTGGGGATGTTAGAGGCATGAGGCTGTGACAGTCTGACATGAATGCAGCTGACAGATAATCTGCTCTCACTCGCCGTCCTTCCGGGAAGACAGAGTCCGGGAACAGAGATATGTGTCTAGTTTCATAACCCTAAGGGTACAGCACCCTGGCTGTGATCTAACATCGACATGATCTAGATGAGGTTGGATTGGTCCTTCTTCAGCGTTGGGGGGTGCGATCACACTGAATGGGGGCTAGCTCCCCAGCTTTACTCTGGCCCATTAAAGGGAGTTTTTGCTCTCCCTGCTGTTTTCTGGCTTTTTAGATTTAATACGTTTGTGTAACGTTTATTTAATGTTCTATTTTGAGCTCCAATTGCACTTTAATTAAGGAATCATATGAAATATAATTGAATAGTGCCTCTTACAGCTCATCTCGAGGCAGTAGGTGGTCTGATGTGATGGATAGGGGGTCCAACAGCAGCCCCCCCCCCACCCCCCCACCATCGCAATTAAAGGGCCAGACTCACATTAATAGACACTGTGGTCACAAAAACTTTGCTGGAGTGATCCTGGAAATGAGTGAAGCACAGGGATACTCCCTGCTAATGTCATATCTCAGTCCTAAACTGCTGTGGATTTATTTCAAAGACGTTTATATGTCTGTCCCAGCGAGCAGGATGGAGTTTCTTACAGATACAAACCCTGTTGTTTATCAAAAGGACACAGATTCTTGCTCCGGGACAAATACAGTCTTTTGTCTTTTCTGAATCTCCTTTAGTGGTGTAAGTGCTTTCAGAGACAAAAAAAAAAACAAATAAAGAGGCAACAAAGTGATAAACACATTCACATTTTTCATTAACTGGAGAAGATTCATAAAACGTAAAGGGAGTTTCCCCTCAACATTGAGATTAAAATTATGAATATAAAATGATAAGCTTATCACTTGTATCACACTAGAAACCATGTTCTGTCCATCTAGAAACAAGGACACCATCTTCAGTCCTGTTAGCATTTGCCATGCATTTCTAATTGAAAGTTAATTGCAGGTTTTTGCAACTGCTTCCATATTAGAAAGGTGATTATTTAACGAATAAAATCAAAGGTCTGGCCACAGCAGCTGCCGGCCCGAAACAACTGGAGTGGAAAATCTGGATGAGCGCCTCCCTAATCAGCCCCAGTTTACTTTAATGGGATTGAGGAGAAGTATGCAAAATGCCCAGTGTGTCTGCCTCCGATCGTCAAATGAATCCATCTCCCTGATCCTGATACGTCCAGGTATGTCCATTCATTTGTCCCACAAAGGAGATTGCTGGGGGGTGCCACAGTGTTTCTCCTACCCTGTTCAGTGGGTCCGTGGTGATGATTCTTTTTAGTGATCCGTTTCATTTCGTTCAGTTCACCAGATTGATTTGAATCATTGAATCACTGATTCGCTCGCTTCAAAAACCACAGCAAGCTATTGGCTGCAGGTTTAAAAACAAGAATGGTGTCATAACATTGTAACAACTTTAGCCACCAAACAGTATAAGCTATAAAAACAAGCAACATATAAACTGTATCAGTATGTACTAGTTTTGATCTCTGAATGAACAATGTGAATGAATTAATGTTACATTCATATAGCTGTTTTCAAGACACCCCAAGTGTTTTACAGAAGCTACTGGGAGCCACTAAAACCAATATGACAGTAGCACCCACCTGGATGATGTGACAGCAGCCACTGGGCACCAGTACAGCCACCACACAGTAGCTAAGGTGGTGAAGGGCCACATCAGTATGGGTCAGTCGTATCACTTAATCTCCAGATGTCACACGGTTTGTTCAGATAAATATAATCACCGTATTTACGTCAGGGAGAATTTACAAGCGTAGAGAAAACCTGCGCTGGGTAAATTCAACTGCAGTTTTTTGGTGTTAAGAACAGTGATGAATAAATAAGTTTTTTAAATGAAAAGTATATAGATTGTATTAAACACAGGGACATGGCAGATCCACTAGCCACTCTGATTAACCTCCTGAGTGGAGGTTGTAATGGACATTTTGTTTTTGCATCTATATTTTCACTGATGTAAGAAAACATATTTATTCATGTTGTACACTAAAGAGGACATGCTGTGAAATTCAAAATAAAATACATTTGAAAAAATCTAAATTGTAAGTTGTCTTATTTCCTCCAAAGACAAATAACCTAAAATTGAAGGACACTTTTTTTCCTTGGGTCTCAGGAGGTTAATGCCTCTTATTTGTAAAATTTTGTTGGAAACAAATGAATATATCCCCTTAATATAGAATAAATATGAAAAATAAATGAATGGACAATTACTTATAAGGCAGAAACTTTCATAGAGCAGAGTGGTGCAGCAGAAGCTGCGTGGCCCTTTACCCCGAGGTCAGCGGGGCCCTTTACCCCGAGGTCAGCGGGGCCCTTCACCCCGAGGTCAGCGGGGCCCTTCACCCCGAGGTCAGCATGGCCCTTTACCCCGAGGTCAGCGGGGCCCTTTACCCCGAGGTCAGCGAATCAGAATTATCCACCACTCAAGATTATTATTATTATTTCTTTTGCTTTTTTGAGCTGCATAGCGCCATTGGTTAGTGATTAAATCCCAGCCAATTCCAGCATACAGTTCGGAGGCAGTGTATGGCTCAGTCGGCCAGGATGCTGCGTCTCTGCCAGTTTAAATCCTTCTCTCAACAGAGTGGCTTCATTGTTGGGCCCCAGAGCAAGACCCCTAACCTCCAGTTTCCCCAGGGACCGAACTGACTCCGCCTTCTCAAAAATGTGCACCAATGGATAACAGCTCCCGCTACACAATGAAAATGTAGCTCATTTTCCCTCCTCTGATTGTTTATTTGTGGTTTGCTTTAATTAAATGCTTTAGAGCACAAAAAAAAAGCACAACATTCCTGATCCAGAATTGCAAATCACACTTTATATTTCTGTTTTCAAAAGGCACGGAAGACATGCTGACGGGCTGCATCAGTGCAGAAAGTTATACAGGCATTATACACTCATCCAGGAACATGAGGACCTGGAGTCTGTGCTACACTGCATGGGGCAGGGCTACAGCCACTGTACACACACATACACAAGGCTGTGCTTTTAAAATAAAAACATTAAGAGTTTCCTCCACTTTACAGTTAAAGGCCTTTTTAAATACATGAAGTAACTGCAGATGGCACATTAGATACATCTGAACTACAGGATAACATCACTGTCAAGGGCTGTAAGGGCTTATTATATAAATGTTAATATTTCTTCTTAGCTAATAGTCACATAGTCTCTGTGCTTAGAAACACTCGCAGCCTAAGGCAGAGTGAGCCAGGGTGTGTGTGTGTGTGTGTGTGTGTGGGGGGGGGGGGGGGGGGGGGGGGGGGTGGGTGGTCCGTTTTAGATTTTTTGTTTTTTACCCATTTGTTATTAAAAACCGGCGTTTTGGTCCCCCTTTAAAAAAATAAA